>JABMCL010002481.1:907500-925000 GCA_018857735.1 Alviniconcha marisindica | reverse complement strand
CTTCAAAAAATAAAGTGGCGTGTGTCATAAAACTGCAGCGAATCGGACGGCCAGCTGTGTCTCTGTTGCATCAGTTTTTATGTTTGAGTGTGTTTTTGTCTTAGTTTATATTCTTGTATTATAGAACTGTATTGTTATTACAGTATTGCACTATGCGAGGCGCTTAGAGCGTGTATGGATTTGCGCCACGCAAATACCATTCTGACGGCTTGATTAATTTGACTGATTGATTGATTGACATGATGAATTGTTTAGCCCTATGACCTTCACGGTTGACTGGTCCAAGACATATCAGTAGCAGCACATTGTACTGTTTATAGTCGGGAAACTGTTCTGCAAATGCCTTGCGAACTGGTGTTGACACACTACACGAATAGGAACCGACGGTTTTTTGTTTCTGTTTGTCAAACTGATTGATGATGGGAAAAGACACGCAGTTAGCAGAACAAAAATATCCAGGCAACGCATAAAACAAAGAAGTAAAACAGTCAAAGCATAACAACAACAAACACCACATCACCATCAACCCCCCAAAAAACAACAAAACAACAACAACAACAACAACAACAACAAAACATACACTCCCCAAACAAAACGACATCCCCCCAAAAAAACAACAACAACAAAAACAACAACTACAACCCAAAACAACATCCAACAACAACAAAAAGCAAACAAACAATCACAAAACCCCAAAATAACACTAGCAACACTCTTCTGGATGGGAAGTGTTTTGATCCAGCACAAGTCGCAGAAGAAGGATACGCCTGCCAAATGTTCATGTCAGTCGATGTTTTCAGAAATGACTACCCTGCCGGAGATAGGACAGCGATGCTGCATGCAACGTACGCCGGCAGCCTGAACAAGGGAGATGGATTGGCTGTGTATTCAGGGCCATGTTTCTGCAGGGAAAGCAAAGAGTTCCCGCAAGTCTTTGGAGGAAAGACGGAGCTGTACGTGTAACTGGACGTGGGCGAGGTTCCAGGCACTTAGAGCAGCGTGGCACACTGCTAGGTGCTGCGCTACATACCTTTGCTGGCGGGAGACAACGCCGCATGGCAAACATTCGCCGTAACAGAAGCCGTATCGCTTCCGTGACTGAGTGAGGGGCCTATAGACTAAATAAAAGGAAACCCCGGGGAAGAGACAAACTCCTCGTCTCTAATAGTCCTTAAGGTCCCTGTGGACGTAAAGCAAAATAAGAAGAAGAAGAAGGAGGACAATAAACTCAGAGCGGCCCAGGAGCTGTGTGAAAGTCGAGGTGGACGTCCCTGCCCCCCCTGCCCCCCTCCCCCCGTCCCTAATAGTCCTTATTGTCTCTGTGGACGTAAAGCAACATTAGAAGAAGAAGAAGAAGAAGAAGAAGAAGAAGAAAAGAAGAAGAAGAAACACGGAACTCAGGAGCTGTGTGAAAGTCGAGGTGGACATCCTGAGCCCTCCGTCCCTAATAGTCTTGATGGTCTCTGTGGACGTAAAGCAACAGAAGAAGAAGAGACACACTCCAAGCACTGGTTTACGACAGATCCTCCCTCCAACCACTGCCATAATTGATTACTACACCATATGTCTGGAAAAAAACTGTCAGCTAACAGACAGTTCTTTTGTTGGTGCTCAAATGGCAATAAGTTCGTAAAAGACAAATCAGATTATATCAGACGTTTCTTTTATAACCGTCCACGTTGCTCACGCCAGCATAAATAAAACCAAAATCGTCTGAATGGAGACAGAACTAATTTATTACTCGGGGCGGACGCGCCTCGTGTTTACGTGGGTGCTTCGCCGCTCTGTTGCTTTCACAGTCTTATTGAATACCCAGACGTTTCGGAGGGCGCCGACAGTGTCGGTGCCGGTACAGCTGCGGGGAGATACCCGCCCCTTCAGTGGCGTAACTAGTTCTGGCAGAGTTTGGAGGAAGGTGCCAGAAAGTGATGCTCGGAGTGTGGGGAAGAGAGTCACCCACTGAGCTGGTCGGGCCCAGCAGCCGGTTAAGGCGATAGGCTGAGTGGTACGCGGACGACGTCGGTTCGACCTTCCTTTCTGCACACCTACTAACCACCATGACATTATATCCCAATCCTCTGACCTACTAACCAACATCATGACATTATATCCCATTCCTCTGACCTACTAATCTACATTATGACATTGTATCCCATTCATCTGAACTACCAACATCATGAGATCAGTTTTATCCCATTTCTCTGAACTTCCGGCATCATGACAGTTTATTCCATTCCTTTAACCTACTAAACAGCATCATGACATTTTATCCCATTCCTCCGACCTGGTAACCAACATCATGAGATTCTATCCGGCCATTCCTCCGACCTACTAACCAAGGCCAGTCACAACCGACCATTGTCAGTCCCTGTAAGCTTCAGATGCACTCAAAAACATCAACCACAGGCATAATTCTACTGTTCTCAAATGCACCGAATAGTCGCCAGCATAATAATAACGACAAACACCACTCCGACCACTTCTCCGCTCCTCTCGTCAGCATCGTGGGCATTAGGCCACGTCCGTGGCCCACTGATGCATCCATTAGCATCATGGCCACCGGCCCAGTTCTCTGGCACACTCACCAGCACGATGGGTTTATACTGCTCCACTTCCCTAGTTCAACGTACGGCATCGCGCCTCATCCGGCACTGCACTTGCCCCACTCCTGTGATCCCACTCAGTCGCTAACACCACGGCAAATGTCCCATCGCTCTTGATCTACTCGCCAGCATCTACGCCATCGTCCCATTTCTCTCGGTGACGTGCTTACCAACATCTGCGTCATCCTGTTCGGCCTCAGCCACGGTACAATCATTCACACACACACACGCGCACGCGCGCACGCACGCACGCACGCACGCACACACACACACACACACACACACACACACACACAGCACACAACACACACACATACACACACACGCACGCACGCAAGAACACACGCACACACAAGCACACACACACTCACTCACGCACACACACACACACACACGCACGCACGCACGCATACGCACCCACACATACGCACACACGCACACGCACACACGGTCACTGAACCACACTCCTGGCCTCGATCCTCATCCGCTAGGCTATATATGTCAGCTGCGATTATGCTAGTCCATCCTTTTCCTCCCCGCTCCCACTCCACCCCCCCCCCCCCCCCCACCCCCCCCAGCCGTACTAGCGAAGGTCCAACAGTTCTGTAACCGTACAATTAATGACGTTGAGCGAAACCGCTGGCAGATGCTGCTGAAGACGACGCCCGAAGCAATCACCAGACTTACAGGAAGCAACGAAACATCTCCACAAAACTGTCGACGCCGTCTGCCTGCCTGCGCCGGAGTGGAAAGTGGCGTGAGGGGACGATGGTCCCCATGGTTGCATGCAGGCCCCGTTCCAAGCCGCTCCACAAGCATGCAAGCCAGCCAGAGTACATTTCGACGCAACATTTCATTAGGGTTTCTGTTATCGAATCTTCCCTTCTTTTTTAGCGGACCTGCAGACGAGGTGGGAAGGAAGCTGACGGCCGTTACACTTTGGCCAAGGACCCCCCCCCCCCCCCCCCCCAACCCCCTGGTGACTGTTCACCCAGTCACACCATCGATTGCATGCAGGAGAGTGGAGTGAGTGTAAAGTGGAAGCACTCGAAGACTGAGCTTCCTTGAAAGGACGAGAAAGGACCCCCCATCGTCAGTCAAATGAACATTTGGAACTGCTTCAAAGGCAACGTTGGGGCAACTTCGGAGAGACGCGGTTGAGCGCATATGGGCTTTTTCGAGCGCATAAATAACATCTTGAGCTGAACTGAACTGACCCAATCATTGAGGAGCCATAGGAAGGAGGAGGAGGAGGAGGAGGAGGAGGAGGAGAAGAAGAAGAAGAAGAAGAAGAAGAAGAAGAAGAAGAAGAAGAAGAAGAAGAAGAAGAAGAAGAAAAACCACAAGAAAGAAAATGGGAGAAGAAAAGAAGACGAAGGAGGAGGAGGAGGAGGTGGAGAAGAAGAAGAAGAAGAAGAAGAAGAAGAAGAAGAAGAAGAAGAAGAAGAAATAAAGACGAAGAAAAAGAGGACCGAGGTCCTGGAGATGATGGATTTTGCAATAGAAGAAACACACGATAAACGCATCAATCATTATCGCATTCATAAACTATGAGGTTTCTGTGCAGAAACACGAATCACAGAAATGTCAAACCTTGATTTGTTTTCTCTTGTTTCTATGTTAACATTCAAAATGCCCGTTGTTGCTAAATAAATTTGGATAATTATGTGAAGGAGCATTTACAATAAGCTCGCCTTGCTTAATGCTCACAATTATGTACTCATTATATGTTTCCCGATATTATCATGAACGTGCATAAACTTCGTTTAAACCAAACATGAATCACAGAAGTGCAGACACGCGAGATTAGTCTCCTCCATTGTCACCGCCAAACTCGTTTATCACACCTACGACTGACCTCTCATTCTGCCGCCAGACAATGCAAGGGAATTGGCGTCTTGTGCGTGAGAAAGGAATTAAGAATGGACACGAAGGCATCACTGAGCTTGTCCACACACTAACACAGTTAGCTCACTTACTGTCCCTTACTGGGCTAAGCTGAGGTCGATCGCAAGTAAGAGTGGTAGCTGTTAACAGCTGGTTGTATATATACACGCCGATTTATCCTCTTTTTTTTTACCCTGTATTTTTTTTACATGTCTTGTTTTAAAAAGTTTTTTTTTACCGTGTCTCGTCTGAGTGGTCCGGCCGTCTGCATCTGGATTTATGGTCCCCTGTCTTACACGACCCAGTCTCCCCCCCCCCACACACACCTTCCCCCCTCTCTCTCCCTACAGTAGGCTAGTACTGTAGCAACGGCCGATGCATGGGTCGGCTTTTGTGCTGATATCATCACGATATCTTCACGATATCAGCAACATGGCTCAACCAAAAACAGATAAGTGGTTTAGCTCTCCATCTCATTTTTATATATCGTTTTTCACCGTTTAACTATTGTTTAAATGTTGTTTTGTAGCTTGATAAAGGGGATTACCCCGAAAATTCACACGTTGTGTTTTGTCCTAATAAACAGCGTTCTTTTGAACCTTTCCTGTGTTTGGATCTTGTTTTAGAACGCTAGCAGTCATTCTTGTTTCAGATTTTTTATATATAATATCTTCACCGTTGAGAAATAAAAACTTAAATCTCTCTCTCTCTCTCTCTCTCTCTCTCTCTCTCTCTCTCTCTCTCTCTCCCCCCCCCTCTCTCTCTCCAGTAGTAGGATACTGTAGCAACGGCAGATATGTCAATCGGCTTAGGTGATAATATTTTCACCGTTGAAAAATAAAGTTTGATTGTGGCTAGTATCTTCATCGTTGAGAAATAAAGCTTAATCAATCAACCAATCAATCAATCAATCAATCAATCATTCAATCAATCAACCTCTGTCAGTCTCTATCTGTCTCTGTCTGTCTTTCTCTCTCTCTCCAAATAAAATTATGTTAGCCGGCATTTGTGCTGATGTCTTCACCGTCGAGAAATAAAGTTAAATCAGTCAGTCAGTCTCTCTCACGCTCTCTCCATCGAGTGGTACTGGGATGACCCTGTCTGGCTGGTTGACAGGACGTTAAAGTCCAATCAGTAACTGTCTCTCCTTTGCCTAACGTGGCAATTAAAAGACGCAGGCGTAAAGGGGCATTCTGGCCTTCCTTTCTCACTGAATGATGACATTTAAGATCGCAATGGACCCTAATCAGTCCTTGCCCCTCTCCTCCTCTCTTTATACCACCCAGACGTATCAAGTGGTTATAGGTATCCCGCAATTATTTCTCATTCTGCAAGCAATCATTTGTGATATTGCCCTCTCCGTGTAATACTACGCCTTCCTTTTCGTGGTGCCCTTATTAATCGCTGCTCGCCCCCCCCCCCCCCCCCCGCCCCCTCTTCCAGCCCTCCAATCCAGTCCTCCAGTGCTTCTGTCTGTGGTTTGCTGCCTCCATCTCCTGTTCATCTGTAGTCCCATGGGCGGGACAGTCTGCGGGTCCGGTTGCTGGTGCTGAGAAACCTTTTCGTGTCTATGAGTGTGGTGCGGCTTCACGAAGGATGATCTGTGGTGACGTGTAGTTGGGTGGAAAGGAACATTGGATTTGAGAAAGACCTCCCCTCTCCCTCCTTCTCCTCCTCAAAAACAGGTAGTGAGATGAAAGCACACTCCGAACACACACACACACGCACGCACCGACACACACACACACACACACACACACACACACACACACACCGACACACACACACACACACACACACACACACACACACACACACACACACACACACACACCGACACACACACGCGCGCACCAGCCCCCCAACACACACACACACGCATGCACATAAAGACAGACAGACACAGACACCCCCTCACCCCTCCACACACACAGGCAGAGCGAGCCTTTTGTCGCTGTAGTGTGCAGCCAATCATGCCAATCGTTACAGTCAAAACTCAGACCAGTAACTGACAGAAAACCAAGGGAGTATTTTGAAAGAAAATCTTGATTTCAGGTTTTTGGGTTTTTATTTCCATCTCTATAGTTACCACCTACTGAGCAAAGTCGAGCACGTGTGTGTGTGTGTGTGTGTGTGTGTGTGTGTGTGTGTGTGTGCGTGCGTGCGTGCGTGCGTGCGTGCGCGCGCGCGCGCGCGCGCGTGTGTTGTATGTGTGCGTGTGCGCGCGTGCGTGCCTGTGTGTGCGTGCGTGCGTGCGTGCGTGCGTGCGTGCGTGCGTGCGTGCGTGCGTGCGTGCGTGCGTGTGCGTGTGTGTGTGTGTGTGTGTAATAGGAAGTTTGTTTTCGCGAAAATGATTTTTGTTAACGGGTTTGTAAATGGGTGTGGTTTGTTGATTTCTTCTTGGTTTATTTCTGCTGCTAAGAGCGCGTGCGTGTGGTGTTGTGTATGTGTCGTACAGTATATATATGTTTTGTTTTCTGATATACATTTATGTTAGGGTACAGATCAAAATCCGGTAGGATTTCCAATTCTACCGGTAGAAGTTAAAGTTGGGATTTCTCCCTGGAGAAATCAAAATTGCAATCTCTCAGTGCCAGTAGGAGTTTTAGCCTAGACACTAAAGATCGCAATTTCCATTTCTACCGGGAGAAATCCCAATTCCGATCATCAATGAAATGAATTCTAATTTTTACTGATAAAAATGTCTGACGGCAACTGAAATCCGTGCGAGAGAAGAGAAAAGGAGAGAGAGAACTCGAACTCGAAAACTTCATTTTACAAGGATTGTAGTTTAGGTTCAGTCACAGAGAGAGAGAGAGAGAGAGAGAGAGAGAGAGAGAGAGAGAGAGAGAGAGAGAGAGAGAGAGAGAGAGAGAGAGAGAGAGAGAGAGAGAGAGAGAGAGAGAGAGCATGCGTGCGTGTATGTATATATATATATGTGTGTGTGTGTGTGTGTGTGTGTGTGTGTGTGTGTGTGTGTGTGTGTGTGTGTGTGTGTGTGTGTGTGTGTGTGTTGTGTGTGTGTGCAATGTGCTTGAACTATAGTAAGTAACTTGGAGTTTTACGCCCAGTCAACCAGTATGGTTATAAATTGGCGAGGTAAGCTTTATAAGGACAATAAAAAAAGAAGCTTATTATGTTTCAAAACATGGTTTGAAAAAGTTAGCTCCTTTCAATTTCACTCCCCATTTTTTCAGAAAGGTCGAAGTGTTTGTTGTGGTGCAGCACAGGTCCGTGTAGTTTGTCTGCGGGGTTTCCTTGAATCCCCAAAACGTGTTGGTCCAGTCTTCTAGTCCAGCCCTTCCGGATAGAGAAACACCATAGAAAATGGCCAGCAAGGTGCTCTCCAAGGTGCCAGACTTTATTTAAATAACAAAAGAAGAGAATAAAATCAGTTACTTTACAAAGTCCACGGTAAGCTACTCAATTAATCTATCATTTCAACCCCAACACCAACAATAACAAGAACAACAACGTAATACCTTGCGATTGTTCCCCGCACTGAAGCGAAAACAAAAATAAAACCTCTTTCAAATATAACGCAGCTGGCACACAGTAAAAAAGCCTCGTTTACAATCCCCGTTTTGTCAAAAGCAAGATACTGCTTCTTCACACGCGGTTGATGCGTGAAATGAGGATGAATCTCTTTTTTTTCTTCTTCTTTTTTTCTTTTTTTTCTTTTTTCTTTTTTCTTTTTGTCTCTAAAACTTCCTCTCGTCCGTCAACCGATCTCATCTGTCCGTGGCGGGCACGTGGCCGGATTGGCTCAATCATTCCTAATGAGACTGTATGGAGCGGCACTAGACGGCTCACAAAACGCGGCCTCTTCGCGTGGCTTCCCGCTCCACCCCTCGCTGTGTCGGCTGGTTTGGCCGAGTGTGTAAGTCTCCCGTCCGCTGGGTTGAGGGACGCGGGTTCGAGTCCGTTTTCGCTGACCCTGCTCTTCAACTATCATTGGCGGGAGCTGCCACAAGTATGACTTTTGTCGCGACAAACACGTGTTTGTCGCGACAAAAGTATGCTTGTCGCGACAAAACTTTTGCCTCGACAAACATATTTTTGTCGCAACAAAACTTGTGTCGCGACAAACACTTATTTGTCGCGACAAACATAATTTTGTCTCGACAAACATAATCGCGACAAACATAATTTTGTCGCGACAAAACTTTTTCGCGACAACACCCACAAAACTATGTCGACAAAACCTCCCACACACCACCATCACCACAAACCAATTCACAACACACACACACACACACACACACACACACACACACACACACACACACACACACACACACACACACACATCAACAACGTTATCATCATCACCATCATCATCGATCAGAAACTTGTGGTCCTCGCAGCATTGCTGTCACACCTTCAGAGAGTTCAAGTTGTCTTTGGTCTTGACGCGTAAAACACCAAGTTACTTACTTCTATACCGAATAACCTCCCCCTTCCTCTCCGCGGTATGAAACCCTCTCTAGACTCAGTACTTGAAACCTAACCGCAAGATATTTTTGTAACCCAAACAATAGACCTGCCTGCTTTTCCTCTCTAGCGCTGCTAGCTCTTCCTCCGCCCTCAGCCCCTGCATGCTTTTTGTCTGCTTAAGTGGTTTGTAAAGCCAGGGGTGTATAGTATATTTGTGTGTGCCACCACGCAGGTGTTTGGTGGTGGTGGTCGTGTGTGTGTGTGTGTGTGTGTGTGTGTGTGTGTGTGTGTGTGTGTGTGTGTGTGTGTGTGTGAGAGAGAGAGAGAGAGAGAGAGAGAGAGAGAGAGAGAGAGAGAGAGAGAGAGAGAGGGGAAAGAGAGAGAGAGAGAGAGAGAGAGAGAGCAAATGCACGATGTGTGTGGTGGTGGTGGTGGTGGTGGTGTGTGGTGGTGGTGTGTGTGTGTGGTGTGTGTGTGTGTGTGTGTGTGTGTGTGTGTGTGTGTGTGTGTGTGTGTGTGTGTGTGTGTGTGTGTGTGTGTGAGAGAGAGAGAGAGAGAGAGAGAGAGAGAGAGAGAGAGAGAGAGAGAGAGAGAGAGAGAGAGAGAGGATGAGGAGAGAGAGAGAGAGAGAGAGAGAGAGAGAAGCATGTCACGAGTGTGTGTGGTGGTGGTGGTGGTGGTGGTGGTGTGTGGTGGTGGTGGTGGTGGTGGTGGTGGTGGTGGTGGTGGTGGTGGTGTGGTGTGGTGTGTGGTGTGTGTGTGTGTGTGTGTGTGTGTGTGTGTGTGTGTGTGTGTGTGTGTGTGTGTGTGTGTGTGTGTGAGAGAGACCAAATAGTCACGAGTTTAGTACTTTGATGTTGACCAAAATCTTAGACTGTACGGACACCGTGAGAGAGTCTGCATTGAAAGTTGACTGGCAGAAAATCCATAGCCGCATCGGTACTGCGCCTGGCTTTTCCGTCGGACGTTCTAGCAACTGAACTATATCCCATTATATACGCGTACTTGCACACCAATACAGTATGCTCAGAATTAAGCATGGTATTTTGCAGCATTGTCGGTGGGAGTCCTTCCAGTCGCGGTCTAGCGACTACCACTTCACATGAACGCTCCTCGGAAATTTCAGACACGTAACAGGTAAAAAAGAGCGCTATTTATGAGGACAAAACACAACATGCAAATTGTCGGGGTAATCCCCTTTATCAGGCCACAAACCGACACTTAAACAACAGTTAAAGGGTGAAAAACGATGAAAAATGAGACGGAGAGATAAGTCACTTATCTTAGAGCGCTAGCAGTCATTCTTGCTTCAGTTTTTTAGACGTTTCTTGTGGACCTAAATCCAAAATGTGGACCGCCGTACTTAGTGACAGCGAAAATTTCGGCTAGAGCGAAATGGGGAATTCAAACTGATTTAACCAGTCAACGAAAAGGTTGAGTCAGACGAAGATTTCCAGCAACAGAAAGAAGACCAAGGCCCATATGCATGATGAGAAAACAAAGTTAAAGACCGATAGCCCAGAATCCTGATTTCCTAGAGAGTCCACAAATCCGTCTCTCTTTCCACATCGACGAGTCGTTAAAAAGCTCGAAAATATCTATTTGTTTGTGTTTATTTTTTGATTAAAAACAACATTTTTTTTTTTTTTTTTTTCTTCTCCCCAGCAATGCATGACGTCGAAAACTCTAAACTGACTGGACACCGCATGACACCGAACAGCCATGTCAATTTTAAGTTCAAAGTTCAATGAAAGTTCATTTCGACTGCAGCAGACGCCTTCCTACTCGAGATTGTCCTGTCTCATCTTCGCCGCCTGTGTTGATAATATTGTCTCGATGCGTGAATCCAAATCTTCTTGAATAATTTGTGGACTTCAAATCAATAGTACGTGGGACGGCGTTGGTCCGTACAAGTGTTCGTTTTTTCCTCAACAGTAGCCTCTGTCGTTAACGGCATCTCCAGGACCGCCAATATTCTACGATATTCTGCTTAAACGTAGAAAAACGAATCAGTGAGTTTAAACGTGTTTAGGCCGACAGCACAGTCCTGTCTGCGCTCCGCACATGCTGATTTTCGTTACTGTTTAGAAAATAAAATGCGATTAAAGGGCTATTTGCTCCTCGTGCATGTGGACCCTGGTCTACTGCAGGCATCGTTGGCTGAGTGCGGTAACATCTGTTGCGTCCTGCTGTGACTCTGCTCTCTTCTCTTGTTTTCTCATCACTGACACTGTTCGGTGAAGCAGGGTGATCCACAGTGATAGCTCCTGACCTGATTCTGCCCACATTGATAGCGACACCTGTAGTGTCGCAACGTGATTCTTCCCACATTGATAGCGACACCTGTACTGTCCCGACGTGATTCTGCCCACATTGATAGCGACACCTGCAGTGTCCCGACATGATTCTGCCCACACTGATAGCGACACTTGTAGTGTCCCGATAGTGACACCTGTAGTGTCCCGACGTGATTCTGCCCACATTGACAGCGACACCTGTAGTGCTCCGACGTAATTCTGCCCACATTTGATAGCGACACCTGTAGTGCCCCGACGTGATTCTGCCCACATTGATAGCGACACCTGTAGTGTCCCGACAGCGACACCTGTAGTGTCCCGACGTGATTCTGCCCACGTCGATAGCGACACTTGTAGTGTTCCGATAGTGACACCTGTAGTGTCCCGAAGTGATTCTGCCCACATTGATAGCGACATTGATAGTGACACTTGTAGTGTCCTAACGTGATTCTGCCCACATTGATAGCGGTACCTGTAGTGTCCCGATGTGACTCCCCCCCCCCTCCCCCCCCCTCCATTTTGTTTTTGTCTTCTCACCACTGACATTGTTCGCTGAAGCACAGTGACCGTCTCTGATTAGCTACACTTGTTGCGTCCCGACGTGACACTGCCGTATTATTTTGTATGTGTCTTCTCACCACGGACACTGTTCACTGAAGCACAATGATCACAGTGATAGCTACACTTGTTGCGATCGACGTGACTCCGCCCGTCTCCACGTCTTTATTGACGTTGAACGTGGGGAGGAGAATCAGGTCCCGTAATTCGATTCACGAGGATCTCTAATTGGAACGGATACCCTGAAGACAGGCTGGGCCGGCCCCGTTGACAGCTTAAGTAGTGGCAAAAATCAAAGAAACAATGAGTCAGACCTCAGACTAGCGGGGACGTCTGGACAAGTCTGGAACAGTGCCAGACAGACAGAAAGATCGGGCAACGGCAGTACCTGTAGTGCGTTGCCCACTCTTTGATAGCACAATACAAAACAAAGAACAAAGAACAACACAAAAACAATAAACAAACACAAAAACAAACAAAACAAACAAACAAACAAACAAACAAAAGATCCCAAAATCTTTCTTGTTTGCTTGTTTGTTTGTTTAGGACAAAGACAACAACACAAAACAAAGACAGAACAAACAAAACACAATAATAAAAGAACAACAACTTCACACAGTCTTTCTTGTTTGCTTGTTTGTTTAGGACAAGCAAAACAACACAAACCAAAGACAGAACAAAGAAAACACAATAATAAAAGCACAAGTTCACACAGTCTTTCTTGTTTGCTTGTTTGTTTAGGACAAACACTACAACACAAATCAAAGACATACCAAACAAAACACAATAATAAAAGAACAGCAACGCACAGTCTGTTTTGTTTGCTTGTTTCTTTAGGAAAAACAAAACAACACAAAACTGAAACATAACAAACAAAACACAATAATAAAAGAACAACTTCGCACATCCTTTCTTGCTTGTTCGTTTAGAACAAACAAAACAACACAAAGGAAAGACCGATCAAACAAAACACAAGAATAAAAGAACAAAAACTTCGCTGCACAGTCTTGCTTGTGTGTTCAGAACCCTCAGCCCTGATGATTTTCTTTTTTAATGTGTGATTTAAAACAAGGTGTATTCGTCATGAAATGATTCTATGCGGTCGACGAAACGTTAAAGTTCGAGAACTAACTAACGAACTAACCACTACTTTCCCTTCACGAAAACTAACTAACGAACTAACCACTACTTTCCCTTCACGAGAACTAACTAACGAACTAACCACTACTTTTCCTTCACTGAACCATCACCTATCACAAGCTCCCCTCCCTTCCCTATCATTGGCGGGAGCTGCCACAAGTATCATTTTTGTCGCGACAAAAGTTTTGTTGCGACAAGCACGTGTTTGTCGCGACAAAACACTTCTTTGGTCGCGAAAAAAGTATGCTTGCCGCGACAAAATTATGTTTGTCGCCACAAAATATTTTTGTCGAGACAAAACTTTTGTGGCGACAAACACGTGTTTGTCGCGACAAAACACGTCTTTGATCGCGACAAAAGTATGCTTGCCGCGACAAAACGTTTGTCGCGAAAATTATGTTTGTCGCGACAAATATCTGTCGCGACAAACACAGTTTTGTCGCACACTTTTGCATACTTTGCAAAAGCATACTTTTGTCTGGACAAAAGACGTCTTTTGTTGCGACAAACACGTGTTTGTCGACGTGTTTGTCGCGAGAAAGGTTTTGTCGCGACAAAAATACTTGTGGAAGTTCCCGCCAATATATCCCTCCCCCCCCCTCCATGTCAACAAATCGATCACCACGAGCACGCAAAAGCCCTCTAACTTCCTGGACCGGCTAGTGGGCTGGCCGTGCATGCACCTAAGTGAGTATAAACTATACCTTGCGGAACTCTCACTTGCATGCACGCTTGCATGCCCGTCAGTAATAGATACACCGCAAGCCAAACGCGCCACTTTGACGCTGTTGTTCCCTGCGCCCTGCTTTCACCAAACGGCTGTTCCCTGGAGATGCATTAAACAGACCGCAGCCTGACACCCCACGCAGCTTGTCTCTATTGTTTCTGCCATTATCGCTCGATCTGCAACGCGGTAGATTTCAACGGCAATCGGCCCGGCTATAAACCCGCCCATCAACAACACGTTTCTTCATCAGGCGACGTAGGCTATTGCCCATGCTTTGTTTCAAGGCCGGTAGGGTTGAATCACTTTTAGAGCTGCAGCTCGCTTGAAGCTGGTTCTGTTTGAAACCGCAATTGAAAATACGCAAGGGAAGCAAGTCAGTAACTGGTTCTTAACGCCCAATCAACCTTCAGGGTCATGTCAGGGTGAGAACAACACACACATGACATCACTGAACATCAAACACAACTTCATAAAAGCCGATTAACAAGGTCTTTTAGTCCAACAACCCAACAACATTAACTAAAAAATGAAATAAAAAAGCCAACATTTTCAAACTTCAGTCAGCTACAACTTTGGTAATACATTAGCTTCTGTAAGAGCTTTGAAAATGGAGCCCAGAGGAATGTCTGAACAGCACCATGAGAGACTTCGCTTGAAAGTATTTTTCTTCAACATCAGTCAGTCTGAACAGTGTAATCAAACGTGTTCTGAAAAATGGCAAGACGACGACGACGACAACAACAACAACAACAACAACAACAACAACAACAACAACAACAACAACAACAACAACAACAACAACAACAACAACAACACGGAAAAAAGACAACAACATGTAACACAATGGCCTCTGACCCCCCTCCCTCCCTCCCTCTATTGTTGCGTATGTATCTATCGGCTGACTTCTTTTTGGAGGACGGTCGAATAAGTAAGTAAGCGAGGCCCGTCAAGGGTGACGCAGTGTCAGTTGGCGATAGCAAAGGGAGGTAAGTCGTGAGACTACTAATCGCCCCTTTTGACGGTGTGCATGATCTACGGTATGACGCCGTGACGGTATGACGCCGTGACGCGCTGCCCCGAGTGTCCGCTGTCAGCGATTGACAAATGGCCAGTTAGTCGGGGGAGGGGGGGGGGGGGGGGGGGGGCGGTTGCAGGCGGCGGGGCTTTCGAGGAGCCCAGGAGAGATCAAGAGCAGGGCCAGGGAGGTGGAGCTGGGCTCTCATAGCTGTATGGTCTGTCTTGCTGCTGAGTTGTTCCCCGACAGTTGCTTTTCGGACGCTCTTTGTGAGTTTGTTCCGAGCAAGTGTTGAAACAGCAATTAGCGAAGTAAGCAGGCTGCTTCGCACAGGCGCGGTCCCGACCTCTTTAACACTTACTGTTCAGGCGGTGGCTTACGAGCTCTCGGTCTTTACGGAGCGCAGGGACGAGCATAGGTACTGCCCCCTCCCCTACCCCCCCCCCTCCCCACTCCCCACTCCACACCCCATGCCCCCGTCCCAAATAAGCCGTATGCGGCTTCTGTGGAAATAAAGCACCATGAAAACAGAACGTTTCGCTGCCTGCGATGAACTTTTCATCGGCCAGGGAGACAGCTCAGGGGTAGGGCGCCGGACTCCAGATCGGAAGGTCGCGGGTTCGGTCCCCGGCAGGAGTGGAGCGGCCGGAGCATCCATTTCCTTCCCCGGAGTTAAGCGTTATCTTTCTGTGCCTACTCGTACATCCGTACACACTCCGGCCGAGCCTTGCTTTCTGACACCTCCCTCCAGTCTCTGCCAGAGTTCGTTACGCCGCTAATGAAACCTTGGAAGCAACACGGCGTGGAAGCACGCATGCAAACGCGAGGCGCGTCCACTCCGGGTAAAGAACGAGTTCCGGCGTCTCGATTCAAACGATTCTGGCGGTTTTACTTGTGATGGAGTAAGCAATGTAGACGGATATAATAGAAGAAATAACCTGATATAATTTGAGTTTTCTGTTCCAGTCGTCTACTATTTGATCACCAAGAAAAAACTTTCAGTTAGCTGACACTTGTAGGAGACATATGGCGTAACCAGTCGTGGCAGTAGCTGAGGGAAGGGTGTGAACCAGTGTCTGGAGTTTGGATATTGGTATCCGTTCCCCCAACGCCCCGTGTCACCGCAGTCGGCCGGCCTTTGGGGACGGGAGAGAGAAGAGCTGTTGTTGTTCTTGAATCGCTTTTGTATAGCGCTATTCTCCGCTTTCTAGCAGACTCACTGAGCTCTTGTCGCATGTGATTCTAGATGAGGGACTAGATTTTTACAGCGTATTTTGAATATCCATCGAAGTGGTGTAGTACTTACAGAGCTGTTTAGTTGTTACATGGCTGGTGCCACGTGAAACTGCTGTCGTTTCGCCGCGTTCTGTGTGCATCATACAACCATGCACCATGTCACGTCACTTCATGCAAAGCGACATCCGCAGGGTGCATACGTATTCAGCTGTAACCTAGCTGCCATCTGCACTTTTGGCAGAACGACCGAGATCTTTTACGTGCTACTGCGGTAACACGGATGTGGAACGGATACCGAAATAAGAGTCAGCACGAAAAGTTGGCCCAGGAAAAGAAAATTCTCCTGCCGCTCCTGCCGGGACTCGAACCCGCGACCTTTCGATCACGATTCCGGCGCTCTAACCACTGAGCTATCCGCGCTGAGCTGTGTGGAGAACTGCAAGACTCTGGGATGCACATGAACTTACTGAAAACCAGTCTACAACGCTGAGACTTATAGCCGTGGTGCGCAGTTCCGAGTTCCTCACTCGCACGATTTATGCGTAAAAGCAGCAAGTAGTCGATGTTTTGTTCCCGGCCCTGGGTGACAGTCAATGGGGCGATGACGGCGGGGTGGGGTGGGGGTGAGACAGGGTCCGGAGAGGGCGGGTGGGGGGTAGGGTGGTGGGGCGGGTGGGGTGGGGGGGGGTGAAGGGTGGTGGGGGGTGGAGAATAAAATGAAGAGAACATAGTTACCTATGTGACTTTGGTGGAGATCATATTTTATACCATGTACCTTGTGTGTGTGTGTGTTTGTGTGTGTGTTTGTGTGTGTGTGTGTGTGTGTGTGTGTGTGTGTGTGTGTGTGTGTGTGTGTGTGTGTGTGTGTGTGTGTGTGTGTGTGTGTGTGTGTGTGTGTGTGTGTGTGTGTGTGTGTGTGTGTGTGTGTGTGAACTGAAACAACTGTTCGTTCTAGTTCGTAGGCAAAGGCAGCAAGAAGTCGATGTTTTGTTCCCGGCCTCATTAACGAGACCCGGCGGGGGCGGACGTGGGGGGGGGGAGGCGGGAGGGCGGGGGGGGGGGTGGGGGGGGGGGGGGGGGCGGGGGGTGGGGGGGGGGGGGGGGGAGGGGGCGGGGGTGCAGGGGTAGGGGAGGGGGAGGGGAGAGAGGGTTTGGGGGAGAGGTGATGGAGAATGAAATGAAAGAGAACATAGTTACCTATGTGACTGGTGGAGATCATATTTCATACCATGTACCTTGTCGTTACACGTATGACAACAAATGTTTCTTGAGTTTTAACATATGCAATATGTGTTATTAAAGAGAACATAGCTATCTATGTGACTTTGGTAGCGATCATAATTATTTTATACCATGTACCTTGCAGTTACACGTATGCCAACAAATGTTCCTTCAGTTTTAAAATATGCAGTATGTGTTATTGTCTACTGTGACGTGGTATGTGTTTAGCCACGTACTGAATTTCTCTGATGAGATAATAAAGTAATCATGAACCTTGAATGCCAGGTGACAGATATCGCAAGCGTGTGACGTCCATCTTGAAGCGCGGTTAACCCCCTTTGGTTGTTAGGCACCGGATATTTAACGCCCAGAAACCGCT
>JABMCL010002481.1:887500-902500 GCA_018857735.1 Alviniconcha marisindica | reverse complement strand
TCCTAACGAGCCTTCTGGTTTCCGTGGACGTAAAGAATTACTGAACTGTGCTTCGGCATTGGTAAGTAAGTAAGTAAACATGGTGCTTAACGTCCACAGAAACCATAAGGCTTAATTCGGCATTGGTCACAACTTGTCTCTAATATGTCAACTGACATCTGAGGACATTAAGCAACATTTCACCACCATGAAGGAAAAGAAGAGCTTTGGCTACTTCTTGGATTTTAATAGCCTATCAACCGCACAGGTCTAGGGTCATCTAACGACGATGTAGGAAAAGGAATAAGAAAATCTATGAAACACAAGGAAACAACATCAACAAAAACATCAATGCTGCTTGCTGAATAATCAACAAAGTAAGTGCAGGAAGAAAAAGACCGCCAAAGAAAAATTAAATTAAAGACCCTAATCGTTACGTTTTTCTCGCTATAACCTGCAAAACATAGTAAAAAACGCCGAACTAATTCTGATCTCGTCCAAGATACAAGCAAACGACCAACAACAAGCATAAAAATGCAAAACAAAATGAGAAGAAGAACAAACAAATAACCAAATTATAAGCCGTTTCTACAAAAAGTGCACCGTTATAGAAACAAATCGTCTGCTTGGAAAGGACTACTTTTTGGATCACAGATATGTCATTACAACGTTCTTTGCTTGTGTGTGTGTGTGTTGTGTGTGTGGTGTGTGTGTGTGTGTGTGTGCGCGCGCGCGCGTGCGTGCGTGCGTGCGTGCGCTGTTTGAGTTAAAACTATTATTTTGTGACCACTTATTATTTGTGTGTGCATTTTGAATTCAAAACGAATACAACTTCGTGCAAAACATGTTTGAGTTGACATACACTAAGTCTGTTGCGTTAAGCGTCCACAAAAAAGACTGAAGAAAAATGTCTGTTGCGTTAAGTGTCCACACAAAGACTGAAGAAAAATGTCTGTTGCGTTAAGTGTCCACACAAAGACTGAAGAAAAATGTCTGTTGCGTCAGTGTCCACACAAAGACTGAAGAAACATGATCACAGGACTGACAGGCAGCCCCGAGCACGCGTGTGCTCATTTGGGCATCAGGACATGTCAGTAAATGCTCTCAGTCTGGCGACGTTAAAAGAGAAGTTTCTTTCATCTTTCGTATCTTTATTTAATCTAGCTGTAGCATTTTATGATTTTGTTTGCCTTTCAGACTGGGTTTGTAAATTCTACCGCATGTAAGCCCCTAAAAACTGACACATCGTATAATTATTCGTCGTTAATCAAAAAAGTTTAAAAAAAGTCCAAGTAAGAAGAAGAAGAAGAAGAAAAATAAAAAGCAAACGCAGAAGAAAGAAGCCACGGAGTCAGAGAGAGAGAGAGAGAGAGAGAGAGAGAGGGGGGGGGGGGGGGGGGGGACTTCTTTTTGACATCAACAGAAGAAATTATTTTTCGTAGCAACAAAAACATCAAAGAGCCGGTACTGTTTGAAGTTAAGCTTATTTAGTCAGAGTGAATCGCTTCCTTTTGCCGCCGAGTTTACGGCCTGAGGCATATGCCATTCAACTCTGCCACTTTGACGCGAAATGAATTCCTGCCGGCGGGCTAGAGCCTCGGTAGCCGCCACCAAATATTGAATAAAAGGACCAAACGTCACAAACTTGTCAAGTTTTTCAAGCTGGAGAGTGTTTTAAGTTTGCAGAATATGTACAGGGTTGTCCTTAGTTGATTAGCGTCATGATTCTGCCCGGCGGAAACGAACTGACGGAATAAAGACGGCGTAAACTACAACTTACTTTATTTTACACTATGCGAGTGAGTGGTAGGAGTGTAATTATAATTCTCTCTGTCTGTCTGTCTGTCTGTGTCTGTCTGTCTGTCTGTCTCTCTCCTCTGAAAATTAAGATTTGTATTTGCTCATTTCGTATGTTGCGAAGATTTAGACAGAATAGTTTTTTGTTTTGTTCTTAAGATGTATTTTAGTTTGCTGCAATTATTTGTATGCTATCGCCCTGATATAACCGCTCTGGTTGACTGGGCATAAAACACCAATTTATTATTATAATATTTGTATTCTTGTTTGACGTAGTGAGTGTTGCTGTCAATGTTTGTCATCAGGGACAGATTTGTAAAAAAAGCCGACTTGTGCTTAAATCTTCTTCCTTGTGTAGTAAAGTATTGTCTTGTCCTCTGTGTGTGTGTCTCTCTGTGTGTCTCTCTCTCTGTGTCTCTGTCTCCCTCCCCCTCCTCCCCCTCTACCTTAGCCTTGTCTGATGCGTTCGAGCAACCGACGGTGTCTGCAGTAAGTGGAGGTAACTCTGACGGTCCCATCTCGATGCGCTCACTGCAGTTGGCTCTCTCTCTCTCCCTCTCTGTCTCTCTCTCTCTCTGTTTTATTTTTATTTTTTACCTTAGCCTTGTCTGATGCGTTCACCGACGGTGCCGGCAGTAAGTGGAGATAACTCTTGACGGTTCCGTCTCGATGCGCTCACTGCAGTTGGCTCTCTCTGTCTCTGTCTCTCTCTCTCCGTCTCTGTCTCTGTGTGTGTCTTTTTTACATTTTTTACCTTAACCTTGTCTGAGGCGTTCCAGCAACCGACGGTGCCGGCAGTAAGTGAACTCTGACGGTCCCATCTCGATGCGCTCACTGCAGTTGGCTCTCTCTGTCTCTCCCTCTCTGTCTCTCTCTGTCTTTAATTTTTTTTTTAAACCTTAGCCTTGTCTGAGGCGTTCCAGCAACCGACTGTGCCGGCAGTAAGTGGATGTAACTCTGACGGTCCCATCTCGATGCGTTCATTGCAGTTGGCTCTCTCTGTCTCTTCCTCTCTGTTTTTTTATTTTATTTTATTTTTTAACCTTAGCCTTGTCTGAGGCGTTCCAGCAACCGACGGTGCCGGCAGTAAGTGGAAGTAACTCTGACGGTCCCATCTCGATGCGTTCATTGCAGTTGGCTCTCTCTGTCTCTTCCTCTCTGTTTTTTTTTTTTTAATTTTATTTTTTAACCTTAGCCTTGTCTGAGGCGTTCCAGCAACCGACGGTGCCGGCAGTAAGTGGAGGTAACTCTGACGGTCCCATCTCGATGCGTTCATTACAGTTGGCTCTATCTGTCTCTCCCTCTCTGTTTTAATTTTTAATTTTTTTTTTTTAACCTTAGCCTTGTCTGAGGCGTTCCAGTAACCGACGGTGCCGGCAGTAAGTGGAGGTAACTCTGACGGTCCCATCTCGATGCGTTCATTACAGTTGGCTCTTTCTGTCTCTCCCTCTCTGTTTTTTATTTTATTTATTAACCTTAGCCTTGTCTGAGGCGTTGCAGTAACCGACGGTGCCGGCAGTAAGTGGAGGTAACTCTGACGGTCCCATCCCGATGCGTTCATTGCAGTTGGCAGCCATCTCTCGTCGCCGGGTGTCTTCATTTTATTGATGCGCACGCCTCGCGGACACAGTTCCAGCGGAGACGCACTTTTGCCATTTTCCTACAGACGAAGCGGAACTGGATAACTGGCAGGAGATAAATCAGTCCGCTTTGGTGAGAGCTGGTGGAAGGAAACACGCACGGTCTACATGCAGTCAGCGTGTGTGTGTGTGTGTGTGTGTGTGTGTGTGCGTGCGTGCGTGCGTGCGTGCGTGCGTGCGTGCGTGCGAGTGAGTGAGTGAGTGAGTGTGTGTGTGTGTAAGTGTGTGTGTGAGTGTGAGTGTGTGTGTGTGTGTGTGTGTGTGTGTGTGTGTGTGTGTTTGAGTTGGGGGAAGGGATGGGGACTGGGACGGGGGCGGCGTGGGGAGTGATGAGTTGCTGAAGTGATTTTGTCGAGCCGGTTTTGTTTCCTGTTCAGTTCGATCAACCGATCGATCCGGAGAGAGAGAGAGAGAGAGAGAGAGAGAGAGAGAGAGAGAGAGAGAGAGAGAGAGAGAGAGAGAGAGAGAGAGAGAGAGAGAAGAGGGACAAAAACAAAAACAAAAAAACCACACACACACGCACCCGCCCCCCCCCCCCCCCCCCCCCCCCAAAAAAAAAAAAAAAAAAAAAAAAATAAAAAAAAAAGAAGAAAAAAAAGAAGAAAAAAAGAAGAAAGAATGCTCGCACTCTATACTTATCTACTACTACTACTACTACTACTACTACTACTACTTCTGACCACCAGCACCACATCTCCACTACTGCTATTGCTGCTGCTGCTGAATAACATTAGCGCCTGCTCAGTGTGGGAAGAGGTCCTGCAGTGACGTTGTGGGGCACCCGGGAAGTCTACACCATGGCTTGCTGCCAGGGGGCGCTATAAAGTCTCACCATATTTAGTATTTGCGCTCATAACACTGCCGTACTGGAAGGAGGAGGAGGGAAATAAATGCAGATTGCATGCTCAGATGAACCCGGGGTGGGCGTGCCAGGGGGGCGGGGGCTGTCTGTAAATTTACTTGCAGCCCCCCCTCCCCCCCCCTTCCCACCCCAGACCTCCCCGTATCTATCTTCCCCACACGGGTTCATCTCAGCATGCAATCGACATTTATTTCCCTTGATGACAGGGATGGATTAAAAAAGTAACTGTTCTAAAAATGAAGCCCAAATTTAATGGCCTTTAATCATCTTAAAAAAAGTAAAGTACGTCTGTAACGTTTTCTATTTTTACCCGCCTTCAATCAGCTTTTTGAACGGTACGTCTGTAGTGCTTTATTATTTTCAGACCGGCAACACCATCATTTGTTTCTCATGTGCACACTAGACAGTACGTTGGTGTTGTTGATCGCTTTTATGTACCGCTATTCTCCGCTCTAGAGCATACTTACTACAGCGCTCTTGTCGCATCTGATTGTAAATGAGTGGCTGTAGCTTTTTATTGCACGTTTGAATATCCACCGTAGTGGTGTACTTACAGCACTGTTTTTGTTGTTACATGGCTGGTGCCACGTGAAACTGCTGCCGTCTCACCGCGTTCTGTGTGCACCATACAACCATGCACAACGTCACGTCACGTCACTTCATGCAAAGCCACGTACGTAGGGTGCATGCGTCTTTACTGAAGCTGTAACCTGCCACCTGCACTTTTGGCAGAATGACCGGGATCTTTTACGTGCTACTGCGGTGACACAGGGGTGGAACGGATACCGAAATAACAGTCAGCATCTGACCCCGGAGAAGAAAATTCTCCGGCCGTTCCTGCAGGGATTCGAACCCGCGACCTTTGGATCTCTCAGTGACGAGTCCGGGGGTACTCTAACGGCCACTGAGCTATCCCCGCTCCCCGATAATAATTAATGGTGATAATAAAATTTTGACCTTTTCGTTTGCCGCTTTAACAGGCAATCTGGTGGCCTACGCACAAGTACCTTTACCCTCCTTATACATTACATGATTCATAAAGACCGTTGAATATTTTTCTGAGTGCAGGTGAATGCAGTTCGCTCTTAAGGGGATTGACTTCATTCAACATACGTCATAAAAATGTCGTAACATAGCTCCGTGTAGTCAGCGTACTTGCTTCAATTAAAGACTCGTTTCCCGGAAAGGGGAAATCTTCGCTTCAATCAACAGTCTGGGTACCGGGCTCGATCCCTACGCTTGCTAGACATATAAACGAGAAGAGCGTCGATTCAGCTGAGCCGGGTTATCTGCACTGGCGAAGGCCATGGATGTTTGTGAGGCAGGAACGACGAGATGAAACAACTATAAACACGGGGAATGAGTCTCGGCCTGCCGCTTCCGTTTCTGACTGATGGATGCTGTGGAAAAGTCAGCATTCACGAATGAGGCAAGTCAGTTATGCATAAAAGTACTGACCTCGTCTTCAACTTAGGAAGTCAATCGCTGATTTCGATATAAATTATTACGTTTGAAAGGCAGAGGAAATGCTGTAAAAAAAACAGCAACTCAGTCTGGGGCCAGTTTTGTTTCTTGGTTTGGTTTCTGTTAAGCTGGTTTACAGTCGAGTTGTCTCCGAAGAGGTACTGCCGGGTGGGGACCAAGACCCCAGGAGGCGGGGAGCCTAAATCTAACGCTACACTGTCACCAGCAGAATGAATCCTGCATTAAGATTGGCAGCGTTAAGAGCCGTCTTAAAGTTTCATTAACTGTGAGGAACAAAATCACAAGACAGTGTCCACAGACAACAACTTTAGAAGAGCCGGAGAGGACAGCCGAAGCGGAATCCAACCGAGGTCCCTCTACCTACCACTTTTTGTTTCTAAAATGTTCCGTTGATTTTGTACAGAACCTGAATTCAGACTAGTTCGTGTGTATCAAAGACGATAGCTGGATGACACGGCCTAACGATATTCAACTCCCAATCACTGAACTGCGACTGTCCCATCAGGAGCAAACATTAATCATCAAATCGTAAGTAGGCTACCATAACAGCCCGGTCCACTGTTCACGTTACACTAAGCCACTTTAGGGTTAAAGAGGACTGTGAAAATGAATTTGAATGAGCCGAGAATTAGGCAGGCTGAGTTGCGGGCAGTACGCAAAGCATGTGAAGCTATATATATTTCCTAACCTACTTCAGGCTTAGAAAGACAGAATCTGTAATCTGTCTACCTACCTATCATCTATTTATCTACTCACCTCCCTACCTATGTGTATGGGTGTCCACAGGGTAAGCCGACTTGGAAATATTTCCAGTTCGAATCTCCACGGATGAAGCTCCTTTGTGTATGGGTGTCCACAGGGTAACCGACTTGGAACATTTTCCAGTTCGAATCTCCAAGGCCGAAGCTCCGACGCCATTGCCAGTAGTTGGGCCTTTGTTTATTTCCCCCTCGTTATTTCATCTTTCTCGAGCCTTGTTAGGTGCGTGGCGTTTCGGTCTTAGGCCACCGTTTGGGTTTTTGAAGTGGTTTCACACCAAATGAAAGAAACAAAACAGCTGAAACCACCTCAAAAACCCAAACGGTGGCCTACCTGCAAGCATAAGATGGAGAAAAAACACACTACCAAATCACAAGTCTTATAGACTACCGCCTGCAACAAATGAGTGGACGATTACAGTCAAAGCCATAAGAGCACAGAGCAAAAATAACTGTGCCAACGACAAACAGATGGAAAGCCAAACTAACCATAACTAACCTAAACTAACTCTCTCACTAACCCGGCTTACATCTAGAAAGACAAAGGCTGCAGACTGATAAAGAAATCGCTAATCAGGACTACCGATGACAAAGCATCGGGATGTAAACAAATGCAGACGAAAAGAGAAATGCAAAATGGCTGCCCTAATCAGGCAAGCTAACAAGCGGGTACGAAATAGCCAATAAGCCAAAGATAAAAAAGAAAGAACGCATGGTGGAAAGAAGAGGAAAAGAGGAACAAAAAACAACAACACTTTCTGAAAAGAAAGAAGAGGCAAGAAATGTCAGCGAGCAGCTGGACAAAGGATGGATACACGTCATCCGTGTACACGATACAACCCATTTAGCCGACAACAACACGGCAGGGCAAAAGACGCTCACGAACTACCCCACACAAAGACAGAATGAGCGGTCTCGTTAAACATCGAGACCACCCCTCACTAGTACATCGTAAATGAACGATATAACTCGAGAAACAAAAGGGCAAGCAAAGAGAAAAAACAGTGAATAAAAAGAACCGGCAACTAGCCCAATCCCAAACCCTAACCCAGGGAGGCCACAAAATCGCTAGTCTAGTGAACTAGAACGAACAAACCTTTTTCATCGCTACGTACGATGAAACAAACAAGGATAAATTGGGAAAATAAAATAAAACACCCAATAAAAAGCAGCTCCGTGATCAGTCTAGCCTGTTGTGAAAGCTAGAGTAAACACAACGAAAAAGACCGAAACGCCACGCACCTAACAAGACTCGAGAAAGATGAAACAACAATGGGCCGGGAAATAAACAAAGACCAAACTACTGGCAATGGCGTCGGAGCTTCATCCTTGGAGATTCGAACTGGAAATTGTTCCAAGTCGGTTACCCTGTGGACACCCATACACACTTACACATAGGAGCTTCATCCTTGGAGATTCGAACTGGAAATTTTTCCACGTCGGTCACCCTGTGGACACCCATACACAGATAGGATATTAAAATCCAGTTAATCTGTCTCTGTCTCTGTCTGTCTGTCTGTCTGTCTGTCCCTCCCTCCCTCTCTCTCTAGCCGATCTACCTGGATTTTCAGCACAGGGGAGCTTGATTTTAGAGACCGTGGTACATCACTACAGAACATCCTCGGGCAAGCAGTTCAGTGGAACGTCGAAATAGCGTAGTGCTAAATTAATGTGACAGTCCAGGACGATCCGTACGCGTAATACACAGCACGCGTGTTGTGGGAGTTACCTCAAGGATTTTCCCTTTCGGGGAAAAGAGTCTTTGGTTACCTCACTCAGGAAAAGCCATCTCTTTCGGCCGAAATTCGATATAAAATCGAAGTTTCTAATCCTGATTTGAAAGTTGTCTTTTTTGATCACTTCTAGCCTTTAGCCGGACAGAATATAATACGTCTATTTCAGAGGCGAGTTCATTTAATGTGTGTCAGTGGTGCATGTTGGACAGATGTAGGAAGGGCGATAGCACAGAATCACTGCTGTGCCGACAGCGTGGTGATTGGGTTAGGTACAGGTTAAGTATAGGTTAGGTACAGGTTAGGTACAGACTCCCTCTCTCCAAACTCCTGGGAGTTCAGTTCCCGTCAGCACCAGATACTTAACTACAGTGTCTTCGGTCAGCACCAGATACTTAACTACAGTCTCTTCGGTCAGCACCAGATACTTAACTACAGTCTCTTCGGTCAGCACCAGATACTTAACTACAGTCTCTTCTGTCAGCACCAGACTCTTATATAACTACAGACTGTTCGGTCAGCACCAGCCTCCTAACTACAGTCTCTTCGGTCAGCACTAGACTATTAACTACAGTCTCTTCGGTCAGCACCAGACTGTTCGGTCAGCAATGGACTTAAGGTGGAATAGTGTTGCTGAAATGGCGTAAAGCGAAAGTGGCAATTTCGTACTCTATTTTGCATTTCATAGGAAGCCAGTGCAGTTTAAGGAAAAGAGGGCTGGTGGTGTGGTCACATCTGGATATTTTGAAAGACAAGTTTTGTAGCGTGGGTCAGAATTCGCGTTAGAGCTCTTCGGACGGCAGTCCGTCTGTCAGAGAATTGCAGCAGTCAAGTCAACACAGGATGAAGGAAGAGGTGAGCTGAGCAGTAGCACTTTTTTTTTCTTTCTTTTTTTTTATCAAGAAAGGTCTCACGAAGCAATCACCCGGAGTTCGAAGTATGCAGACTTAACAGGAAACTAATCATGCAATGAAAGGGTAGCAATCCAGGCTTAGGCCCAAATATTTGATGCAGCCTCTGAATGGAATTTCATTGCCGTTCACTTGAAGAGAGCTCGGTTGCAGCGACCTGGGATAGTGAATGTCTGGTTCCAGAACAGTGATCTTCGGTTTTGTAACCTTTGAGCTTTAATTCGTTACAAGTGAAATGCAAGTGTATACAATACTACAACGGCCGAAACCGTTGAGGTCCAGGTTATTTTCCAATTCGACTTTAAAAACAAGGATGACAGCTAGTCGCAACATTAACAACAAGTGTAATACTTGTTAGAGTAGCCCGAATACTTCACGTCTCGGCGTCTTGGTTATTTTCCAGATCTTTCCACGAATGCCGGCAATTTTCCGCGACAGCTCCTCAAAACCTGCGTAATGCTACAACAGCCTAAATCGTTAGTTTCGCCCGACCTACTCGATCTGCGATAAAACTTAAAGCAGTTTGCTCTAGAAACGGTGAAGGACATCCTGGCGATCATTTCTGCGTTAGTGTAAACACGAGCAACGAGCAGCACGGATAACAGTGGGTTATCTGTGAGACGCAAATATCTGTAAACTACCCGTGAAACGATCCCGTGATGGGAGCAAAGGGAGTAGCACGTACTACTTACTCTCTTTGATAATAGGTATGGACCTTATTTTTCTTCTTCTTCTTCTTCTCTCTGGTTTGCACTGTGTGTGTGTGTGTGTGTGTGTGCGTGTGCGTGTGCGTGTGTGTGTGTGTGTGTGTGACAGTTTCTGTGTGTGTCACAGTTTCTGTGTGTGTGTGTGCGCGCGCGTGCGTGCGTGCGTGCGTGCGTGTGTGCGTGCGTGTGTGCGTGCGTGCGTGAGTGCGTGTGTGCGTGCGTGCGTGTGTGTGCGCGTGTATGGGCGAGAGAGAGAGAGAGAGAGAGAGAGAGAGAGAGAGAGAGAGAGAGAGAGAGAGAGAGAGAGAGAGAGAACTCGAACTCGAAAACTTTAACACTCAAGCCGGATAGTAGCGTTAGGTCAATTTGGGGAGAGAGAGAGAGAGAGAGAGAGAGAGAGAGAGAGAGAGAGAGAGAGAGAGAGAGAGAGAGAGAGAGAGAGAGAGAGAGAGAGAGAGCGTATGTGTGCGTACGCGTGCGTGCGTGCATGTGTGTGCTCTCAAGCGTGCGTACGTGCACCAGAGTGTGTGTGTCCGTGTGTACGTCTGTGTGTGTCTGTGCGCGCGCGAGTGAGTGCCGCGTGCAATGTGACTGTGTGTGTGTGCGCGCTCGCACGTGGTGTGCGTTTGTAGTGTCAGAGTGTAATGTGTATTTGTGTGACCGGACGCGCGCGCGAGTGTAGGCCTAGATCCGTTTCACCTGCGTGTGTCTACGGGTACATAAACGTGTGTGCGAATGTGCGAGTGAAGAAAGGATGGTACTGATGAGTTTGCCAGGGTCGGTTACAGGTGGGTCGCTATACTTTGGTTAATGCACAGGCGCTGTTGTATCGCTCTTCCGAAATCTTTCCAACGTACAACCTTGACTCGCGTTAAAGCAACTCGCCTCTAAAACATATTTACCGGCTAACGGATAGAAGCAATCCCAAAACTTTCAAATTAGGATTAAAGGCTTCGATTTCACACCCAATTTCAGTCGAAAAATAGGGCTTTCCTCACTTTAATTTATAAAACAATGTGCCTTAAAGCGCCGCATAGATTTTGCGTTGAATTTAGAAAATGAGTTTCGTGGATGACGATTAGGCGGGTAGGGTGTACGCAACATCACCTCCGTGATGTTTGGCGTCGAAAGGGGCGAGCACGATGACGTCAGGCATGCAGGGTCATCGGCTACCCCACACTCCGAGCCAAGGACTTACATATATATGTATACATACATGTTTATGTAGGTCTATGCTCCGAACATCGCTATCCGGCACCTTCCTCCAAACTCAGTCTGCCAGGTTTAGTTACGCCACTGAAGGGGTACTCTTTATCTCCGCGCAGCTGTCCAGCGACGCGGTCAGCGCCCTCCGAAAGGTTCCGGTACTAATATGACTGTAGAAGCAACCTAGAGCCAAAGCACGCACGTAAACATGAGACGCATCCACCCCGGGTAAAGAAAAGAATTCCGTCTCGATTCAAACGACTGTGGTTTTATTTGTGCTGATGTAAACTGCCTTGTTTTATTTGAGTTGTTTGTAACAAACTTACTACTGTTTGAGCACCAACAAAGAACTGCTCGTTAGCTGACAGTTTTCTGGGACCTATGATTTAACTAAATATGGCGGCGGTTGAAGGAAGGGTGTCGTAAACCAGTGCTTGGAGTTTGTGTAGGTCTATGCTCCGAGCACCGCTTTCCGGCACCTTCCTCCAAACTCTGCCAGAATGGTTACACCATTGAACGGGCACTCTTTATCTCGAGCAGCTGTCCACAGACGCTGTCAGCGCCCTCCGAAAGGTTTGGGTACTATCAGTAAAACTGTGGAAGCAACAGAGCGTCCAAGCACGCACGTAAATATGATGCGCGTCCGCCCCAAGCAGAGAAAAAAAGTTCCGTCTCGTTACAAGCAATTTGGGGTTTACTTGTGATGGTGTAAGCAGCGTGGGGTGTTATGAAAGAAACGCCTGATTAATTTGAGTTGACTATTACAAACTTACTGTCATTTGAGCAGCAACAAAACACTGTCCGATAGCTGACAGCTTTAAAA
Organism: Alviniconcha marisindica; assembly: GCA_018857735.1. Classification (NCBI taxonomy): domain Eukaryota; kingdom Metazoa; phylum Mollusca; class Gastropoda; family Provannidae; genus Alviniconcha; species Alviniconcha marisindica. The sequence continues at coordinate 890,599 of JABMCL010002481.1, read as the reverse complement.
GGAAAAAAAAAAAAGTAAGACGTATGGCTCAATCAGTTATGGCAGTGGTTGGAGGAAGGATGTCGTAAACCAGTGCTTGGAGTTAGCGGGGGACACGTGCAACAGGCCCATAGACAGGAGAGCCGTGTTTAGCTCCTTGCATAACAGCATCCAACCTCGGAAATGGAGATGAATCCTCCGTGATAAAAAAAACACAAAAAACAAACAACAGCATTTTGCCACACACGTAGTTCTCTCACCCCGCCATGGAAATGCATTTGTTAATGTGCAATCTCTCTCTCTCTCGTGTGTGTGTGTGTGTGTGTGTGTGTGTGTGTGTGTGTGTGTGTGTGTGTGTGTGTGTGTGTGTGTGTGTGTGTGTGTGTGTGTGTGTGTGTGCTCGCGCGCGCGCGTAAGGAATACACAATTATGACTATATAATTTATAATTTTTGAGGTTTTAATGTATATATTTATATTATTGTTGATCTTGCAAAGCGTGGTGTGCTCACCATTGTCGGTGGGATATGTGCGGCTATACAAATGACCGCTATTATTGTTATATATTATTATTGTTCTTATTATTATTACAGTATTCAACTGGGGCTGAAAGCTACAACACCAAGCAACAGTGCTCATACAATGATTTTGATCAGTTGTCCATATTTTCATGAATGTAAATAAACTTTGTTTAAACCAAGCAACAAACTGTCAGTGCAGCCGCTATAAAAAAAGGGAGAAGCTGGGCCTTTTTGAGCTTACATTACACCGTGCCGCACGTGCAGCAATCAGCAGCCTACTTACAGACCACTTGGGAACAAGCTGAAACTAAAACAACAAACGTGCACCAATCCAGACAAGCAGGCATTTCTCTATTGGAATACGAGCCTCAGCGCCGTTAAAGGTGCATCAAGACGTTGCACCCAATAGCTTGAACCACACGCACACCGTGGTACACACACACACACACACACACACACACACACACACACACACATATGCACGCACACAACACAGACACAGGCACATATATATATATATATATATATATATATATATATATATATATATATATGCACGCACACAGACACAGACACAGACACACACACTCACACCACACACACACATGTATGCACACACACCACACATATCACACACACACACACACACACACACACACACACACACACACACACACACACACACACACACAAACACACTCACCACGCCATACCACGCCATACCACGCAAACAGCAGCAGCAGCAGCAGCAGCAGCAGCAGCAGCAGCACCACCACCACCACCACCACCACCACACACACACACACACACACGCACGCACGCACGCACGCACGCACGCACGCACGCACACACGCACGCACGCACACATGCACGCGCGCGCACACTCACACTCACACACATGTATGCATGCACACAGAACAGACAGACACACACACACACCACATCACACACACACACACACAACAGCACACACACACAGACAGGCAGACAGACAGACAGACAGACAGATACACACACACACACACACACACACACACACACACACACACACACACACACACCACATCAGTCACACAAACTGCAGCACACACACACACACACACACACACACACACACACACACACACACACACACACACACACACACACACACACACAGAGGCCGTGTTTATTTTCCTAAAGCACGGGTCATCGAAATCAAAACAAGACGATCCATCTTCTAGCGTTTTCCTCTCCACATGTGGACGGTTGGTAGAGCCAGCCAAACAGGCATCCGCTGTGACTGAGGAAATTGCTGGAGTTTGGAGTGACCACCCACATTTGCACACATCCCCCTGCTAGCCGTTTCGGATATTTCTCGCCAGATTAAGATCTCAGGGCCAACCAGCAGGAGAAGCAGCCCCCTCATCATGTTTAGTCCTGCAGTGATTGGTTTTCCACAGTTCAGCGGGTCATCCAAACCAAAACAAGATGACCCTCTTCTGTGAAAGCCTAGGTTAATGGCAAATTTACGCTTCTGTTGTAAAATTGCAGAGCAGCTTAACCGAATTTCGGCGAAAGGTTGTCATTCTCAGACAATAACTGAAATATTTAATACAGTTTCCACAGTCGAATGTGGTAAGCGTTCCTGGGAACATTTTACCTAACGGGTTACCTTTTCCCAATTATCTCGGACGCAGAAATTAAGGCCCCGTCTGCTGAGAACACAGAGATAACAAGTGGTCTCCTTTTAAGGCCTGGAGTACGTCAGAACAGAGCCACACATACTTCGCCCACTGCCACTGAGAAATTTCTCGCTCGTTCTGCTTTCTGTCTACTTCTGTTCTACTTCACTGTCGGGTCATTTTTCTCTATTTCTCTCTCCAAATTCTCACCCTACTTTTTAACTGCGTTAGCGCGCGGTGCAAATAATGAGTTCTTCGTGGAAAATTGCATCCACTTACTGGACCCAAGCACTAGTAATTGCCGTTGAGGCTTATATTTCTAGCCTATGTTCAAATTGCCTTCGTCGGAAGCCTGAAAACTCTGGGGCCATTTTTTTTTCAGCTCTAATTATTTTTTAGCATTCTTTTTGGATCCATAGGTCAAGAACTTGCAGAGTAAATTCTCTTTGCAAGTAAATTTAGCGTTAAAAAGAAGAAAAGTGGGAAGAAAAAAAGAGAGAGAGAGAGAGAGAGAGAGAGAGAGAGAGAGAGAGAGAGAGAGAGAGAGAGAGAGAAGAAGAAGAAGAGTGGAATCTTTCTTTAACATTAAAAAATTATCACAAGTTAATGATAGCACTTCTTTTTTTTGCAGTTCTTCTAAATGTACGTCTGCCTTCACTAAGAGCTTCTTAAGTGTGTCAGCCGAGAGTAGTCTCCCATGCTGACGGAGTCTACCACTTATTCTGGGGTTTTCTTTCGTTAAGATTGGGCTGATAATGTCCTCTCACCATTATGTCCCGGTGCATGGTCACTGATGAGCTACTCAGGTAGCGAAACATGTGTCGGACCAACCAACATGATCATGGTCCTCACAAGGATAGGTTTTATGCTTAGCATTGTGGGGGGCAAAAATCTGATTCGGCTTGGGAGGGAATGAGGCACCAAATCGGCTTTTTT
>JABMCL010002481.1:867500-882500 GCA_018857735.1 Alviniconcha marisindica | reverse complement strand
TCATGGCAGAGTGGACTCAAATTGTGCTCTGGGTTCATGGCAGAGTGGACCTCAAATTGGTGGGTTCATGTGAGATGGACCTCAAATTGTGCTCTGGGTTCATGGCAGAGTGGACCTCAAATTGTGCTCTGGGTTCATGGCAGAGGGAACTCAAATTGTGCTCTGGGTTCATGTCAGAGTGGACCTCAAATTGTGCTCTGGGTTCATGGCAGAGTGGACCTCAAATTGTGCTCTGGGTTCATGTCAGAGTGGAACTCAAATTGTGCTCTGGGTTCATGTCAGAGTGGACCTCAAATTGTGCTCTGGGTTCATGCAGAGTGGACTCAAATTGGTGGTAGAGTGGACCTCAAATTGTGCTCTGGGTTCATGGCAGAGTGGACCTCAAATTGTGCTCTGGGTTCATGGCAGAGTGGAACTCAAATTGTGCTCTGGGTTCATGGCAGAGTGGACCTCAAATTGTGCTCTGGGTTCATGGCAGAGTGGACCTCAAATTGTGCTCTGGGTTCATGGCAGAGTGGACCTCAAATTGTGCTCTGGGTTCATGGCAGAGTGGACCAAATTGTGCTCTGGGTTCATGGCAGAGTGGACCTCAAATTGTGCTCTGGGTTCATGTCAGAGTGGAACTCAAATTGTGCTCTGGGTTCATGGCAGAGTGGACCTCAAATTGTGCTCTGGGTTCATGTCAGAGTGGAACTCAAATTGTGCTCTGGGTTCATGGCAGAGTGGACCTCAAATTGTGCTCTGGGTTCATGGCAGAGTGGACCTCAAATTGTGCTCTGGGTTCATGGCAGAGTGGACCTCAAATTGTGCTCTGGGTTCATGTCAGAGTGGAACTCAAATTGTGCTCTGGGTTCATGTCAGAGTGGACCTCAAATTGTGCTCTGGGTTTTTGGCAGAGGGGACTTCAATTCAAACAGGGGCCAGCAGAGGTGGCCACACACACAGGCGATAGCCTGGCCCTGGGATCGGTGGGACGGTGACGAAAGGAATGAGCTCAGGCCACCAGAGGCAGCAGAAACCCGCTCTACTGACACCTTTGTATCAAGGGTCATCAAGCAAAAGCTTTCGCTTCCTTTCTTTTTGCCGCACTGTAGACACGTAGTAGCCTACAGAACACAGAATACATTCATCCCATTGCGGGAAATTACAGTGTCGACTCGGACATAAAAGCGATAAGAAACAAACGAATCAATCAAACAACCAAAACTCAATCATCACAATGTGTAAAATTATACAGTATCAACTAGTCAATCTCTCTCTGTCTGTGTGTGTGTGTGTCTCTCTCCCCCTCTCTCTGTAATGTGTGTGTGTGTGTGTGTGTGTGTGTGTGTGTGTGTGTGTGTGTGGTGTGTGTGTGTGTGTGTGTGTGCACGCGCGCGCGTGTGTTAGTTGTTTGCTTGTTTGTGTGTGTGAATTTGTGTGTGTGCGCGCGCGTAACAGCATCGACACAACGCTTTCACCCATCCATTCCGGTATTCGCTTTAGCAACATTTTGAGTAGTAAAATAACAGTCTCTAAAAACCACACACGTACACGCACCTACACTCACACCCACTCACACTGACAGACAACCACCTGGAAGTACTACACTCACGTAGCAATCAAACTGACATTGTGACCACTGAACAGACGAGCCAGAAGACCTCTGTTATTCGAAATTAGCTACCTCGTAAGTAGCGTAACAACAGTGGCCAAGCAGTCGTAAAATCCTTGAACAATGTCCTCCAGTCAGCCAGGGTACGGTTCAGTCATTACCCTTCCACGCAGCATTCATCTTGTGTTTTAAACCCACTCTTTCCTCTGATTCAGTCAGCAGAGCATCCACTTAGAGTCAAATACGCCGCAGACTAGTGGCAGTAAGCTGACCGTAATTGGCAGACAGACTGCGACAACGACTGGAGGAAATTAAGGCATAACTCCTGCTCGATCGAGCCGCACGAGAAACCTGCTGTTGAAGTCATCGGTGCCGGAAGGACGAAGAATTCCGGTTTGGCGAGCACACCGAAACACTGATCACTCAAGACAAATGGGATTGCCGAGGGAGACAGGGAAACCACGGTCGTGGCAAGCCACAAGGGGTTTGGTCTTTGGTAGACAATCAGCCGAAGGTCCGAGAGCCAACAAAGCCGAACACTCGGGGAAAGCGTGTGGAGTAGTCTGTGTCCCATGCAAAGTCTCATGTTTGTAAAGCTTTCGTCTTCCTCGTCCATCACTCTTCGCTTGAAAGAAGTCTTCTCTAAAACGATTCATTCCTCGGGCAAATCGGTTTGAATTTGCTTAAAATTGCTTTTCTGCTTCCCGGCGAAGTCCTGTGTGATGAGTCAGTTAGTGCATGGCGTTGAGTGGTCGCTTGGCTGGTTGATCGACTGACCTTTCCTGAAATGTGTACTGCATATTTCAAAGGAACGAATCTGTGACAATGTTCATTTTTCTTCATTTAAAACGCGCGCGCGCGCGCGAGAGAGAGAGAGAGAGACAGAGAGAGAGAGAGAGAGAGCAAATTCATAATTTGTGTTAAAAGAAAATATTTCCAAACAACAACATCAAAACATAAATGAAAATAGTAATTATAGTATTCGAGTCTGCACTGAAAGCTGACGCTGGGAGATCAATCACTTGCCGCACCTGCGAATCGAACCCGCGTCAGTATTGCGTCAGTATTGCGTCTGGCTTTTCCGTCGGACACTCTTAACAACTGAGCTATCCGGCCCTTTAGTTTTACTATGCAACTTCACTGCCAAGAGTCAACGCAACTGCACTAGGAATGTTTTGTGGTGCCAGGTACACTCATCACACGTTCACACCAATCAACAGCTCGTTAACTGGGTCTCGACAGAAGGAGACATAACTATGATTACCAAGGGCTTTCACTGGTTACCAAGGGTTTTCACAGGGATATCGTTTAGTATCGTACTGTGCATGCTCTACTATGCCATTCTTGCGGAATATTCATGAGGCAGATCGAAAACGAGGTTAAGGAAAACTGATAAAAAACAAAAAACAAAGCAAAACAAAACAAACAAACAAACAAACAAAAACAAAACAAAAAGCAAAACAACAACAACAACAATCATGGCAAGCAGTCCAGTGTAGACAACAAATTAAGGGCCGGCTGTATAATCGGAAATGTCGAGGAAAACGTTTAAATCCAACGAATACTGTCGTGTACAGCGTTCTTTTTTCGAATTCGAAGCACAACAGCAAAGACAACGAAATACTCGTTTATATACATTTCCTTTCCTGTCAAAAGGAAAAAAAGGACACGTAGCAAAACAGACTAACTACGATACTACGAGACCAAGGACCACAATTCAAAGTATTGATTTTTTGTCTGAGTCAACTGCGGAAAAATCAATGAAACACAAGCTGATGACGTACTGTTTCCACATGAATGAGTGCTCTATTGTCCATGAAAGGGCGTTCTTTCTCAATCTTTTGTGCGTTATTATCTCTTTTTTCTTTTCTTTCTTCTGCCGATCGCCGGCAGTCCTTGTAAATTGTTTTTCTGAAGTCGCTGGCCCACTGCATGCAATACCAAGGGCGAATGAATGAATACCCCTCCCCTTCTCTATGCTACTGGAAGTCTCAAACGCGGGGTACACTTGATATTTCATGTCCACTCAAGCATGACAGCCACACATGGACGAAACAATATCCAACAAATGATGACCCACTCAAACGTGACATTAAGACATGGGCGAGACAATATCCAACAAATGATGACCCACTCAAACGTGACATTCAGACACGGGCGAAACAATATTATGCAACACATGAGAAGTAAACGGCAGGTTCATAATACATGTCATTTTATGATTGACGACGACTGCGAGAAGAAAAGTTGAAAGATCCACGAAGGTTGAAATTGCAACGTCAGAGATACCGCGTTTTTCATCTGTACCGTTTACATGAAGTCAACAGACTCAAAAGCTTTAACTGCTGCATGTTTTCCCGTAACTGTGTAAACCACGCAGAGCGTTTGTTGTTGTTGTTGTTGACATCTCAAAGTGGAGGATTACAAACACAGGACTATTTTAAAATAATAAGATAGAATTTAGATCCAAACACATAAAAGGTTCAAAAGAACGCTATTTATTAGGGCAAAATCTGAAGATTTTTTTTTGGGTAACCCCCTGTATCAAGCTTCAAAACGACACTGAAAGAACAGTTAAACGGTTAAAAACGATGAAAAATGAGATAAAAAGCTAAATCACTTTCGGTTGAGCTATGTTGTTTTCCTGTCCAGTGCTTGGACCTTTTATATGTTTGGATCTTGTGTTAGAACGCTAGCAGTCCTTGTTTCAGATTTTTTTTTTAAAGATAGAATTTAGCCTATTTCGTCTGAATGGCGATTGCACCATGAAACATCCCGAGCTCGGGTGAGAACACGCTTTAGTTGCCTGAGGGAGACATCGCCCTACCTAATAGGAGTAGTACCCTTGCCCGAGGTCTCAGAGGGGCCGGATCTCGGGCATGCAAATGGTGCAATCAGAGTTTTACGGATCGTCAGCTACACAGTTCGCGCTGGGTAAGACCATGTAAACATCGAGGCGATGAAACTTCAGACAGCACGCTATTTTCGGACCTGTAATCTGTGAGATGGGTAGGAAACCGCGGTCGTGATAAGCTGATGGGTTTACTTTTCCATCTGAAAAAAAAGAAGAAAAAAAAAAGAAGAAGAAGAAAGGTCGTGGTGGAATATGTATAGGCCTGCACCGAATCAAAGGAAAAGATGAAAGACCGACTTGTTTCGCGGCTCTTCGCAATAATCTATCAGGAGCAATGGAAGATTAGAAGTGACTAAATACTTTTTGGCAGTTATCCTTGTTGCAGTCTTGTTAATGCAGATTTGTCTCCGAAGAAGTAACCATGTAGGCTACTAGCGGGGACCGAGATCGAAGGAGGTGGGGTAAGAGGCAGACGCTACATTGTCATCACCGAAATGATCCTGTGCTGCATCAAGACGGGCAGCGGTGTGAGCCAATGACTGTTTCATTAACACTGAAACGTACATTTGTGCAACAAGTCAAACTGTAACTTTCTGACTGACTGATTACTTGCCCACCTACATATCTACTCATGTGAACAAGTAACCAATGTGTAAACTCGCTCATGACTAAATAAACGAATGAACTAAAGAAAACACGAGAGAGCTACGAACTGTCTATGAATTAAGTGTTACCACCCCTCACCCCTCCTCCCCATAAAACAAATCATGTAACCAGTCGTATGCGCAAACGACAGACGACTCTTAACGACCCTTGGGAGGGGGTCCCAAGAAAACAAAAACAGAAAACACACACACACACACACACAATCACACACACACACACACACACACACACACACAGAGACACACACACACACACACACACACACACACACACACACACACACACACACACACACAGACACACACAACACACACACACACACACACACACACACACACACACACACCGCAAAACAAACAAAAACAACAAACATAAACTCCAAAGCAACAACAACAACAATAACAATAACAAAAAACAACAAACAAGCAAACAATCAACCAGGCAGACAAACCAACAAACGCACACAACCTACATCAGCTTTCAGATCGCAGAGTTCTGCTCACATTCGTCAGCTGCTCTGGACATCTGGACCCGTCTCGGCTGACCGCCGTCTTGCCCAGATCTCGCCAGCTCCTACAAAATATCCTGCAGTTTCTGCTGAAGCCAAGGAGACTGGAAGCAGGAAGCTGTTGTCTGGAGGAGACTGGCGTCAGCCCCGCCGGTCACGCGAAGGTGAGTGGTCTCAGACGCTTGACCTGAAACATGTACAGTACCGACATGAAAGTATGTATGCAACCCGCTTTGAGGTATAGCAAAGTGAACAAAACACACCGAGACAGGGATAGAGAAAAAAAAGAGTGTTTGGTTTGGGGGGGAAGAGAGAGAGAGAGAGAGAGAGAGAGAGAGAGAGAGAAGAGAAGAGAGAGAGAGAGAGAGAGAGAGAGAGAGCACTGATATTCCCGCCCTGTCAGCGATGCCGGCTACACCACGTAGAAATACCAGTGAAAAACCAAACTGAAAAGTCTGATTCACAGTTAAAAAGAACATAACACTTAACAACAATTCAACGATTAGCGGCTTCATTAGCACAAAGTCAAAACACAGGGTAGTCCATCAAATCACAAATTCACTGTCGTGATACACGTAATATAATACAAGTTCGCCCATGAACATCTTTCACCAACTGCACATAACTGACGTGAATTAGCCAACAAAACGTATGCTCCGTGGGCACCACAACACAGCCTTAGTTAACATAAAAACATGCATACCTCGCTCGTGACGATGAGCTTGTGAAAGGAAGGCAGGATTAAGTTTGCTTTTTCTAACGCCCAGGACGTTTTATATCAGGGCGATACTGGGTGAGCGGGTGAGACTGACGAATGAGAGCCACCAGTGCAGCCCTGCATGTTTCTCACGCCGCCTGTTCCCCCGGCCACCCCCCTCCCTTTCCGGCGCGCTCACGCTTGTGTGTGTGTGTGTGTGTGTGTGTGTGTGTGTGTAGTGATATACATTGCCAATTTTTTTTCGTCAAAATTTTAAACTCTTATATATTTCTACACTTTTCTATGCATGGTTGCACTTTCGGGGTGGTAGTAATAATAAAAAATAATAGATAACTTTTGAATAGCGCTATTCTCTGGTGTACACAAACTCAGTCACTGCGCATTACAACATTCTCCAATATTTTCTAAGTTTCACAAACATAATACATGACAACTAACAATGTATAATATACACACACCAAAAATGTACATGTGCCATATAAGAAGCAGCAATATATAAAGAAAAAGAATCATATTACTACCTACCCTTAATTCCATCCCTCCCACTGAGTCCCCACCCCCGCCCCCAACCGACACACACACACACCACACACACACACACATGAATATGAAACTGGTAGCGGTTAGCATGTACAAATCAATCAGAAGGCTTGGCGGAAGAGGTACGTTTTTAGGTTAGCTTTGAAAGTTGGGAGGCAGGGAGAGGCTCTCAGGTCGGCCGGCAGCGAGTTCCAGACTGTCGGAACAATGTAAGCAAAAGAGCGTTCACCGAAGGTTTTCAAGTTTGTTTTTCGGAATTTTGAGCAATTTTTCTGTAGTAGTGGTGGTGGTGGCTCTTTGCACTTTATTAGCATGAATGTCGTTTGGTAGTTCCAGCTTGGGGGAACCTACGTGTGGAACATTTTATGCACCGTACATAAATGTTCCTCCCTTGCTTCGTTCATTTAAATATATACCCACTCAGTCCTCTTTAAGCATAGAATGATTTGTAACACCAACAATGGAGACCTTCGGTAATTTTCAGTTTGAGTGTTCGAACCGATTATTGATTTTATTTAACCTCTATTTTAGTTCACATTTGAGTCATACTTACTGTGTGGAATGCTGCTGAGCCTCAGTTTCTTTTCGTCAATTTCGGATAAACTTTGCAGAACTTCCCTTACTATTTTCTTGACTCTCCATCAGTTTTGCATTCGGCAGGCTACATCACTGAAACACAGCTATGCACTATACACAGTCTCTGCGGATTTGGAACCGACGATCATTTCGATTCGCCGTGTAAATTATGACCATCGCATCTGACTGCACATTCAATAGTTAAAGAATCCATCAGCTACTCCTTTAATTTCCTGAAATTTGCAATCACATTAATTTTCACGCAGCGATTTAAGCTCCAAACAAGTTTAGACTCGAAAGCGTACACTGCAGGAGAAAGGCGTGAATGTTTAAAAATAAAATAAAATAAAATAGGCGCATGAAATAACTAACTCTATTCTATCGACTTAATACCAGCTTCTACACGCACAGCATATTTATTTAAAACACAATAAAAAAAATCTTGCGCGTCTTGGTTTGCCAAACTTGTACTGCACCAATGGTCAGTCCAGGGGCACGTGGAAAGCAAGTTTCTCGTGGCGATTCTCGTCTCTGTTGAGACGTCTGGTTTGCCTGAGCGTTTGTTGCTTCCATGGCGTGACACGGTAAGGTTCGTGTCGCGTTTCTTGGGCAAGATTAACAGGTATCGCCATATTGAATATTGCCACATTTTTTTTGTGTGTGAATAATTATGATTGTGTATGCTGTGTCTTTGCAGTCCTTAAATATCCTGAAGTCATGAAGTAATTTCCTACTTCTAGAGTCCGAATTTTTATTGTCTCAGTTCACATGTATTGATCATTTTAGGGTTGCACTTGCGCGCTGGTTGGAAAGACGTTTGATTTTCTAATTTTATTGCCGTGTTACTTACGGAACGCACACGAGCAGACTTGAACTGGTAGCTCACTAGGACTTTGGCAATGACATACACGGTGCAGAATGGTAGATTGTGAACTGTATCAGTGGGCATATAACATCTGAAAGTTAAGCCAAGTCATTCTGAAGCAAGAAAACACCCAGCTTCTAGAGGCACAATGGTACTTTAAAGAGTGGGTGTCAGCCCAAAGTGGAGAAATACTTGAAGGCAGTAAGTTAGGACACTGAAATAGGACTCTGTCCGTCATGTACTAGCTAGCCTACCTAGTACCTATAAGTATAAGCAAACAGAATGTAAATGTGTGTGCATGTGTGTGTGTGTGTGTGTGTGTGCGTGTGCGTGCATGTGTGTGTGCGTGCGCGCGCGTTTGCGTCTGTGTACGTGAGTGAGTGTGGGTGCGTGCAATCGTGCGTATGTGTGTGTGTGAATGAGCGTCTTGGCCGCGATGTTTCTGCGTGCGGCGCGTGGAAAAACTTCCGTGTACAAGAATTTGTGTTCACGGATACATACGCGTGCGCCTCCTCAGTGATCGGCCACTAACCCCACCGGGAGGCCAGGGATGTCTGATGACCCCCACCGCTCCCGCTACCTCTGGAATCTCAGTGTACCATTTGATGCCCCATTCCTATTTCCTCAGTCTCTTGTTCTTCTGTCTAGTCCTGTTACTCTTTCTGTCTGATCCTGAAGTCACTCTTTCTGTCTGGTCCTGTCACTTTCTGTCTGGTCCCGTTACCCTTTCTGTCTGGTCTTGTTACCCTTTCTGTCTAGTCCTGTTACCCTTTCTGCCTGGGCCTGTTACTCTTTCAGTTTGGCCCTGTTACCCTTTCTGTCTGGTTCTGTTACCCTTTCTGCCTGGCCCTGTTACCCTTTCTGTCTGGTCCTGTTATGCTTTCTGTCTAGTCCTGTTACTCTTTCTGTCTGGTCCTGAAGTTACTCTTTCTGTCTGGTCCTGTCACTCTTTCTGTCTGGCCCTGTTACCGGCCTTTCTGTCTGGTCCTGTTACCCTTTCTGTCTGGTCCTGCTACCCTTTCTGTCAGGTCCTGTTACTCTTTCTGTCTGGTCCAGTTACCCTTTCTGTTTGGTCCTGAAGTTACTCTTTCTGTCTGGTCCTGTCACTCTTTCTGTTTGGCCCTGTTACCCTTTCTGTCTGGCCCTGTTACCCTTTCAGTCTGGTCCTGAAGTTACTCTTTCTGTCTGGTCCTGTCACTCTTTCTGTCTGGCCCTGTTCCTCTTTCTGTCTGGTCCTGTTACACTTTCTGTCTGGCCCTGTTACCGTTTCTGTCTGGTCCTGTTACTCTTTCTACTTGGTCCTGTTACTCTGTCTAGTCCTGTCGCTCTTTCTGTCTCGTCTTGTTACTATGACTGGTCCTGAAGTTACTCTTTCTGTCTGGTCCTGTTACCCTTTTTGGCTTATCATCTATTCCTATTGTTCCGTCTCGTCCTGTTACTCTTTCTGTCTAGTCTTGCTACTCTATCTGTCTGGTCCTGTTACTCCCTCTGTCTAGTCCTGTTACTCTTTCTGTCTGGTCTCTTTTCTGCTAAAGGCCTATTCTCCTGACCTGTTCTCCGAGAACATTCTCCAGTATTTTAAGTTAGGCTTTTTATTTTTTTGTAGGGGTCTTGTTGAGCAACCAGGAGATGATTGGTAGGTGGCCTGGGCACCTGTTGCCCTAATGGCACTGGTATTTGCCATTATGCTTTTATATTTTAATTTCCCCCCGTCCATTCCTTATATATCTGGCATTGATTAATCAGATGGATGAGTCGACGGTACTAGTCACGTCCTAGCCTTATATTACATGCCTTTTCTGTAAACGAGGTCAATAGGGACTTCGAAAATTTGTGTTTGATGTTTGTGTGTGTGTATTTTGTTTCACATTTATGTTTGGACTGGTTTTGTAAAACGGATTCACGTAAGGGTTTACATATGTATAATTATTTGGGAAGTTTTATGTCTTTATATTTTCCTATCTTAATGGTATTTACTTATGTGAGCGTTCGCTCGTCCTTAGGTGCCACTGTGCAGTTGATCGGGTGGTGATGTTTAGTTACCAGTTTTCTTGAACTCTCATGCGTCTGAAATTTGCTTCCGCCATCTTCTTCAATGACAGCGTGCACTAGACGTATTTCAAACCGGTGCGACATCTATACTATAAGGAGGCGAAAGTGGTTCACGGAAACCGGTCAGACAATTAGTGTAAACGGTCAGATACACGGCCGTCCACACTGCTACTTGAGCTCTGCTGGCAAAGCTGCTCCCTTCTGTCTAGAACGAACGAACGAAACGCCCTCCCCCCCCCCCCCCCCCCACACATCACACACACACACTCACTCGCAAACACACACACACACCACACACACACACACACACACACACACACACACACACAAAGACGCGAACGCACACACGCCCTCTCTCAAAAAGCTGCGATTTTATTGTTGTTTGGGATTTTTGAAAACCGGTCCAACAAAATAACAGCCGATTGCTGACTTTTTTCTTGGTATATGTTGATCTTAAACGGTAAGTTACAGGAAATTATCGGCTAATGGAAATTCCCTGCTGCTTTGTTAGCTACTCTCCCCGTTTCCCGTTACAAACCGATAACGTGCTTTCTCGTATCTCTCTACGACCAGCATTTGAAGTGATTTTCATAACTTGGTTTGTTTCTCTTCACTTTTATGACTGGGTGAACTTTTATCAAAGCTTTAGACCCTGTATTTCTTCTGTTTTCCAGCAATGGTTGATAATTCTCCCAAATAGTTGGTATAGCTAGTTGTTTGTGTTTATTTCTTACTTTAACTCCATCTTGATAAACGTTAGGATCGTTGTACCCACCCGTGTGTGTGTGTGTGTGTGTGTGTGTGTGTGTGTGTGTGTGTGCGGTGCGCGCGCGCGTATGCGCGCGTGTGTGTGTGCGTGCGTGTGCGCGTGCGTGTGTGTTTGTGTGTGCGTGCGCGAGTGCGTGCGTGCGTGTGTGTGTGTGTGTGTGTGTGTGTGTGTGTGTGAGAGTGTGTGTGTGTGTGTGTGTGTGTGTGTGTGTGTGTGTAGAGGAGAGAGAGAGAGAGAGGAGAGAGAGAGAGAGAGAGAGAGAGATGACATTTCTGTCACTCTCACCGTTAACACTGTTCACAGATTTATTCCAGTGAACCCTCCTCGTGTTTTGGGATCTGATCCCCGCCGCTCTGCCCGCCCTATCATTCAGCTCAGAACTGACTGTTCCAGTTCCCTGTGTGAGAATGTAAGCAGAACCAGCGGTTCGATGCGTCGTCTTCTCTGCATCCCTTTCTGGGGCTGATTCGGTCACCCATTCACTCTGACAAGGTATGTCGATTTTATGCCTTTAGGAAACACATTATCTGTCTGTCCTTGCAGACATTGTATCTTCGTGCAGGTATCTTCGTTGATTAGATCCAGTTACTGTCCGAACGGTGTTCTCTTAGCTCATTTGAGTTAGCTTCAAGATGGTAGCTGCCCTTGTACGCTTCACGCCGTCCTGCCTCTTTAGTCTTCCCAGTGTTGTCATTTGAAACAGTTCCAATTGACGTGTGACTGCCACTGACGACAGCCCTTTCTCGTCTGTTCAAGGACGATTGTATCGCGGAGCGGTACCCATTTCTACGCTTCTGTCTACCAGGCGACTGAAGGTGTGTCTTTGGCATTCCAGGACAATGCGACCACAGTCAAGAGGCCTCCACGGCAGATGTTGGGCGTTGTCGCTTGCCAGTCTGGTAAGTAAGTATAAATGGTTCTTAACGTCCACAGAAACTACAAGGCTTATTAGGGATGGGGAGCAGGGATGGAGGGGGAATGGAAGTGGGGGGAGACTCGAGGTAGATTATATACCTATCGCTACACTGTCACACCCAGAATGACTCCTGCACTAAGTTGGGCAGCGATGAGAGCCATTTTAATGTTTCATTAATAGTGAGATTGATTGATTGATTGAACTTTATTTCTCAACGGTGAAAATATTAGCACAAAGGCACACACACACACACACACACACACACACACACACACACACACACAACACACACACACACACACACAAACACAACACAAAAAAAACAAACAAACAAAAACGGGGTAATTTACAGAGAGAGCAGGGGAAGGGGAGGGATCAAATTAAGCTTAAGAAAAACGACAATATCAACAAGGAAAGAGAAATGGATACTAAATTAGTACATAAAAATGAACAAAAAAACAGAACAAAAACAACAACAAAACACACACAACAACTACAACAAAAATATAAACAAATCAATAAGATATAGAAGGAATATATACATATACACACATTCATGTATATACACAGACATGTATGCACATATTACACACACACACGCGCGCGCGCGCACACCCCTCCTCCACATACACACACATACATGGCAATGATGTGGCAATGAATATTCTAATAGCACTGCGATGATAACAATATACTACCGCTACTACCGCAAATACTATGAACAGAAATTGGAAAGATAAAAGGATTAAAACATTTAAATTAATATTTTGTATACTTAGCACAGAGACAAGAAATGTACCTCACCATCCAAGGAAAATATATCCATATATTTAAAACATAATTGCACGCACACGCCTGGGCGTGCGCACACACTTATACATAAACATATAAAATGCCAGGTGTATCAAACAAAGACAAAGTTAGAAGACAGTGTCCACAGACCACAACTTTTGAAGAGAAATGAGAACCGAAGCGAATTCGAACCGAGGTCCCTCTGCTTACCAGCCTAACGTCTTACCACGAGGCCAAACCGTCTGGTCTTTCCGTTCTTCTTTATATACTAGTAATTATGAAATGCGCATTTGCTTAGAAATAATGTAATCATCCTTAGGTGACCATCTGCGGTTCACAGGGTGTTAAAATCCGCTTATTAACTAACTTACCACCTCCTCCCTCTCCCCCCTCGCTTTTTTGTTTTGTTCCGATAAAAAAAAAGATAAAAAAAAGCGTTTTTAAAACTCGGTTAAGCTCTTTGAACGTGTGAGGACGATGGTGTTAGGGGTCTGACTGTCACCGCTCGATGCAGTCTACGGACAGCATGTTTAAAAAAATAGTCTTCATTGATATGAACACTTGTTGCGCGCCTCATATCGTTATGAGCCCTAAGCGCTTCACAGCGGCAACTGTAACGCTATAATATCTTCGCCTACCTAGTACGTATACGTATAAGCAAACAGAATGTAGATATGTGTGTGTGTGTGTGTGTGTGTGTGTGTGTGTGTGTGTGTGTGTGTGTGTGTTGTGTGCGCGCGTGCGTGTGTATGTACGTGTTTGTGTGTGCGTGTGCGTGTGTGTGTGTGTGTGTGTGTGTGTGTGTGTGTGTGTGTGTGTGTGCGCGTTTTGAATATTGGTTGTTACATGGTTAGTGCCGCACGGCTATTGCCACGTGCGTTTGCGCTGTGGCATTGCCGGGCTCGATCCACTCCTATTGTCAAACCAGAGACTGAGACCTCAAGGACTGCACTTTGTGGACGGTGCTGACTGGTCGCTCCGTGCTTGAGTGAAGCCCCATCCTGACTGGCCTTTGGTGACTTGAGTCATCGGTGTGTCTCGTGATTTGCTGTTCTCTGGAATGAGAAGCCTGCTGTATGAATCGGCTTTGCCTGCTGACCGTTCTTGACAATACCTTCTGAAGATTTCTGGCAGGAGTGTCTCATACGTGAGTGGACGTGTCGGAATCGGTCAGGGACTTCTCCCATTCATTGGTTTTGTTGCCAGAGTTCTGTCAGCTGGCATAATTGCAATGTTGACTGTGCTGGTGTTCACAGTTCCTTCTTTGGTTACTCGTAGCTTCTGATAGTGCGGACATTTCGTAGTCTTTCAAACGCTTAGTAATACTTGATAATAGTGATAATCAGGGATACATAGAGCGCTTTCAGCGACTTGATGCTTTACTATTTAATAAATTATGGCAGTGCATGGAACGCATAAATACGTACACCGAGAAACAAACGAAATATCAATTGCATAATAATTCTTTAATGTAGCCTACATATTCATACATAGAATAATGAAACACCTACCTCCAACCACTCACGCACTCTCTTTCTCTCTTTCTCACACAGGATCGAGTGCGCACTCATTCACACACACACACACACACACCACACACACACACACACACACACACACACACACACACACACACGCACGCTGATAGGATCGCGCGCCCGCGAACATGCAACAAGCGAAAAAGTGGACGCGCGAGCAGACACATACACGCACACACATAATTACATACGCACGCACGCACGCACGCACGCACGCTAACAGTCATCCGCGTTTCAGATTCCGTTTTGTCATAAATGTGACTGCAGTCAAAACTTTACACAATAGCACCAGTGTTGCGCTTGAGTCGCTCATTTTTATTACTTCTGGTGACCGTAATAGTTGACCAAATGTCAAGGTCGTGCACGGCGGCATCAAACATTAACGAAAATTCAAAGTACTATATTTCGGTTTGATTTTTTTCATCAGGTCCGGTCAAAGCTCCGTGTTGTGGTTAGATACATGGACTAGATTGTGCGTGGTATCCGTTTACTGACTTTAACTTCAAGTGAAATAACCGATACATTTTCTGTCTCGGCTAGAACCGTTAGTTAACATTTGCTTTTTCTCGGCCCCTGTTTCAGCGAGGTATCTCAAGCCTTGCACGATTAATA
>JABMCL010002481.1:857500-865000 GCA_018857735.1 Alviniconcha marisindica | reverse complement strand
GTACAAAGGTGCAGAGTTGTTTACTTACAAATACTCGTAACTGATGAAACATTTTATAAATAAATCTGTCTATTCATATCTCAGTTATTATATGAGTTTCAGCAGCTACAAGTAAGACATGCGGACAGACAAGTCAAGGGTTGGGGGGAGATTGGGGGGTGGGGGGTGGTAGGGGATGGAGGGGACAAAACTAGTTACAGTCATAAATGCGTTGGACTTAATAGCAGATTAGTTTTAAAGGAACAAAGTCTGTGATCAAAAGTCCACTGACCGCTTTTAATTTGACAACGCAAAACAACAGGCACTTTATCGGCAGAACCTGAAAGTATTGAAAGGCCAGAGTTTCTGTTTATGTGCACCACGTACTCTTCATAGCACCCCCCCCCACCCCCCCCCCCCCCCCCAACCAACCAACCAACCAAACAGAAACACCACCACAAACAACAATAATCCAAACCTACTAGGCCTGAAGATTAGTAGATTTAATCGCTGTCGGTTGTGATTGCCAGGTATAGAACATGACAAAGAGTGCTAGTTTTCAGTCGACAGATGAATGCTAAACACACAGAGAACATGACAGACAAAGAATGCTAGCTTCCCGTCCACAGGTGAATGTTAAACACACAGAGAACATGACAGACAAAGAGTGCTAGCTTCCAGTCCACAGATGAATGTTAAACACACAGAGAACATGACAGACAAAGAGTGCTAGCTTCCAGTCAATAAGTGAATGTTAAACACACAGAGTACATGACAAATAGTGCTAGCTTCCATTCCACAGATGAATGTTAAACACACAGAGAACATGACAGACAAAGAGTGCTAGCTTCCAGTCAACAAGTGAATGTTAAACATACAGAGAACATGACAGACAAAGAGTGCTAACTTTCAGTCAACAAGTGAATGTTAAACACACAGAGAACATGACAGACAAAGAGTGCTAGCTTCCAGTCCACAGGTGTCTCAGTCCTCTCCACTCGACGAAACTGCAGAGAATCTCAGGCCATCTTGGCCACACTCGTTCGATCATTACTTTTTTTGGAAGACAGTTCCGCAGCAGACGGAACTCGTTTACAGCCAAAGTGCAAGGCATTATTGCAGTCAAAATGCAAGGCATTACTGCGGTAAAAGTGGAAGGCATTACTGCAGTCAAAGTGGAAGGCATTACTGCAGTCAAAGTCACACTGCAAGGCATTATTGCAGTCAGAGACACACAGAGAGGGGGATAGAGAGAAAGGTGCAGAGAGGGATAACGGAGTAGTAGTAGTAGTAGCAGTAGGGGAGAGAGAGAGGCGACCGGGGCACAGAGTTCTGACAGGCAGTAGCTTAGCTTCCCCCTCAGCAGAAGAGGGGGAAGGAGACCGGCGGGGGGAGGCGGGGGGGGGGGGGGGGGGGGGGCCGCTCTGTCTCTGTCTCACTGACAACACGGGACCGAATAAAGATGTGCAGGAATGAGGAACAGGAAGGCAACGTTGCACAACGCAAGAGATAACATCCGACGCTGGTAACGTATATGGACTGTGAAAAAGAGATGTCTCATACACAAAGGCTCCTAACGAATTCTGCACTAACATTTCTACACAAAAAAAGTTCGTAAATCAAGCTGAGTCGTTTCTTGTGGTGACTCTAACAGCCCTTTAAAAGTGGCAAGAACAGAAACGCATTCACTTACAAAAAAAGATTTAAAAAAGCAGAAGGGCAGGACTTTCTCCTTCCCTTCCCCCGGCGAAGACTTTTGAAAAAGAAATCGAAAAAACTATACACTTTGCATTCATCTGGGTAAGTAGTGTGATTTTGTTTCGTAACTCATAAGCACATGTTATATGACCATTCCTCCGAAAAAAGTAATCGTTGAATCACGCTAACACGGATACTAGGGTAAGGGTTGCATCAGTTTCAGGTGTAACAAGAACAGAAAGACGGCCGTTCACAACAACAACCTAACTACACAAATCAGGGTTAGGGATGCATTTTGCACGAAAGAGGCAAGACCTTACTACTACTGAAAGAATTCTAAAGCGCGAACCTCCAACACAAAAATAGACTGGAAACAACAATGACTACAAACAGTTCAAATCACAAGAAGCTAAACAAGCAAGACCTACATTTTACACAACACAACACACACACACACACACACACACACACACACACACACACACACACACACACACACCCTAAGCACACACCCTAAGCACACACTAAGCACATCAGTCAACTGCATAGTTTGAGAACAAGAGAATTTGCTAGCAGTAGGTTTTAAACAGATGGAACTTTATTTGTACATTACTAAACAGTACTGTAGTCAAGGTTTGTGGGAAGAAGGGTGTCGAAGAAAGTCGCCTGATTCAGGTCAAAACCAAGACGTTCCTGATCATCAGTAAATTGTGTTGCACGCGACTGACAGGCAGAGAAATAAACGCTTATCTCTAACCGAACGGAAAATTGGGGTATGATTTCCTTAAAGCGTTACTCTCATTACGCGGCTACATTATCAATGAAATGGAACATTCCAGGTAAAAATCTCCCTTAAGACTTCCACCGTGACCTGTCGCTCATTACGTTGATCGAGGCCCGTTTCCCAAAGACGTGCCAGACTGTGCGCGCATGCAGACTGGTTTAAGTTTAGCCAAAGACTATTTCACGCTAAATTCCTTAGGGGAAAGAAAAGCTTTGCTTTAGCCAACATGAGTAGTCGCGAGAGGAAGACGATACGTCTGTGCTGAGTTCGGTATGGAAAAGTGACGACAGCATGCGTAGGGACGTACAGCATACCCACAATTTTCTGACTCTTCACTCATTGGTAACACTCGCCGTTCAGCGCTTTCTCAGTGTACGCGCGCACGAGAAGGGGGGGGGGGGGGGGGGGGGGGGGGGAGAACTCGAAAATTTTAATAATAAGGATAGTAGCGTTGATTTGGACCTATCTAACAGCTAGTCGGGGGGAGAGAGAGAGAGAGAGAGAGAGAGAGAGAGAGAGAGAATAAGATGATACTTTATTACACAGGGATAAAGATTTAAGCAGGTGTCGGCTTTTTTACAAATCTGTCCCTGATGACAAACACAGCAACACTCAATACATCTAACAAGAATTCAATTAAATACGCTAGAGAAAAAACGACTTAAAAACAAAACAAAACTAATTTCTGTCTAAAACATCATACAAACAGAGCAATAATAAGGCAAAGTAAGACCAATTCAAAACAGTTTTTTAGGAGAGAGAGAGAGAGGGGGGGGGGGGGGGGGGGGAGGGCGGCGCCAAGTTTTTGCGACTCATAGGTCCTCTGGCGGAGATTGCTAATCTCTGCTTGATTGAATCGCATTTCCCTTTACCGCGGACGCAGAAATTCTGTCCCCGCGCGGCTCCCCGACTATCCAGAACTATCAAAGAATTCCTCTGTTTAAGCTTTTTTACGAACAGTGGATCAGACTTGTACTTCCGGGATTTGATGACATTTGTTTCGCACTAATACGACCTTTGTGGTTGACCTGGGAAAATTAAATATCAAGTACTCTAACCCCACCAATACCGCAGAGACCAGGGACGACTCAACGATTGTCAAACCGAACAAAGAAGTAAGAAAGACAGCCAGTAGCAAAGTGAAATCACAGACAACGCCTTTTTGTTGACTGAAAATGAAGGCACCAACCGTCGCTGGAACGGAAACGGTTGTTAATTTAAAAGAGAAGAAATAAAAGAAAAGGAAAAAAGAAGAGAGAAAAAAAGACAGGATTTTTTTCTTTCTTTCTAAAGCGCTGTCTCTGCGGATGAAAGCTCAGAACGATACAAACATAATATAGATTTTAACAAACAAAACAAATAATGTACACATTAACACAGGTTGGAACATAAATAACTATAGGCCTATGCCGAACACACAGTCAGACACAAACACAGACGTAGACACAGAGAGATTTTTGATAACCTCGTTGCTCTTTACTTGGCATTGTGGGCCAAAAATCGGATTCGGCTCCTGGGGGACTAATGCACCCAATAAGATCTTTATGAAGGGAGTAGAACTCTTTTTTTCCCCCTTTCTTCCCTTCGGATTTACTTTGTTGAAGGTTTTCCAGATCTAAACAAAACGCCTCAACAATTATTTATTTGCTTTTATTTTGTCTCTAGACTTTGTCCTAAGTGATTAGTTCCTCGTAGAAGACTGAATCCATTTATTGGATCCAGGCACTGGTAATTACCGTTGAGGCTTATTTCCTTGCCTATGTTGAATTGCCCTGAAGCCTCAACACCTGTGGGGCCTTTTTTTTTTTTTTTTTTTTTTTTTTACTGATCTAACATTTTCAAGCATCCTTTATGGATCCAAAGGTCAAGGGCTAGCAGAGTTACTTTTCTTCGCAAATTACTCTCAAACTTTTTAAATTCAGCATTTCCAAAAGAAAAAAGAAAAAGAAAGAGAAAAGAATTCTTTGTTAACATTCAAAATTTACCCTTTTTGAATGTTGAAAAAAGTAGCAGAACTTTTTTCTTTTCTTCTCAATACACATTTCCGTTCATTTAGAGCTTCTTAGGTGTGTCAGCCGAGAGCATTTTCCCGGCCATGCTAACTGAGTCTATCACCATGGCCGTGCTTTTCTTCCGTTGGTATTGGGCCGATATCCTCACATCATTATGTGCCGGTGGTCACTGATGTGCTACTCAAGTAGCGAAACGCGTGTCTAACCTAGGCAACCAACACAATAATGATCACCACCAGGATCAGATGTTTGATAACCCCGCTGGTCTTTGATTCGCATTGTGGGCTAAAAATCGGATTGGGGGGGGTGGGGGGGGGGGGGGGGGGGATGCACCCAAATAGGCTCTTTATGATGGGAGTTTAACTCTCTTTTTTCTTTTTTCTTCCTTTCGGATTTACGCTGTTGAAGGTCTTCCAGATCTAAATATAACGCCTCAATAATCATTACTTGATTGCTTCTTTTTTTCTTTTTTTCTTTTTCTTCTGCACTTCGACCTAAGAGAGAGAGAGAGGGGCGCTCACACACACACACACACACACACACACACACACACACACACACACACGAACATGAACACGACAGGCTAACATGCCCAATTCCAGGCTTAGCCCGTGTGCAATAAAATTCCGATCGAGCTAATCAGGCTACACTTGATGGCTGTCCGTTCTGGTTCCGGTCAGGTCCGTCCGCTGGCCGGACCAGGGGGGGGGGGCCTCAGCGTGCCTGTGCGTGCCGTGGGATTGCCACCGTGGACAGCACAACGGCGAGCCGCGGGCCCATCCACATGCCCAGCACGGACAGACCTGTGGGTGGGGCGGTGGGTGGTGGTGCTGTGGTGGAAGCGGGAAAAATCACAGAGGACCACGGAGGTCTGGAAACGCTCATATCCGCCAAAGAGTGAAAGATCAGCTGGGAATTATAATTATCATCAGCGCTGACGTTCTGCAATGCGAGTGGACAAGGTGCCCCCTTTTGTGGGCTGAGAGCGAGCCTATAAACAGAGTTCATAAACGATTCAACTCTGACACCAGCGCACACTCCGAGCATCCCTTTCCGGCACCTTCCTCCAAACTCTTCCAGATTTGGTTACGCCATTGAAGATTCGAGGCACTCTTTATCTCCGCGCAGCTGTCCACCGACGCGGTCAGCGCCTTCCGAAAGGTTCGGGTACTAATAATGACCGTAGAAGCAACCTAGCTCCAAGCACGCACTTAAACATATGAGACGCACCACCCCGGGTAAAAAAAAGAAGAAAAAAAAGAAGAGTTCCGTCTCGATTCAAACGATTGTGGTTTTATTTGTGCTAGTGTAAACTTTGTTGGCGGCTATAAATGACACGCCTTGTTTTATTTGATTTGTTTGTAACAAATTTACTACTGTTTGAGCACCAACGAAAAACTGCTGGTTAGCTGACAGTTTTCGGACCTTATGGCGTAACTAAATACGGCAGTGGTTGAAGGAAGGATGTCGTAAACCAGTACTTGGAGTTTGACACCAGCGTTCACATACTGGGACTTTGTTGTTCTGATCTGTGAAAGAGATGTACGATAAGTGTTGCCATCACGCTAGGTTTGTGGGGCACCCAGGTGTTACGCTGACGCTACGCTCATTACTGAATGAACCTGGGCGGACAGGTACTCAGATACGTTAAGAACGAGTCCATCGGATGTGAGCCGGTTTGGACTAGCTGTAAGGCCGCATTAGGCTGGTGAGCAGAAGTACCTGGATTCAATTCCGCGTAGACTCTCCTTTCTCGCCAAATATTTTTGTCTGCAGATACTATCTTTTGACCAACTTTACCCCTCACAATTAATGAAACACTAAAATGCTCTCATCGCTGCCCAGAATTAATGCAGGAGTCATTCGGGTGGTTACAGTGTAACGTTAGGTATAACCTCCCTCTTCACCCACCTCCTGGGATTACGGTCTCTTCGGAGACAATTCGGCGTTAAACAAAGTTAACCAGCCAACCAACTGGCAACGTGTGAAGTGGAAGATACTTGGTGCTCGCAAAACGTGACTGACGCAAGAGAAACTGAGCCACCCTTTCTTCTCCCTCTGTCTGACTGCCGTAGGGACACTCTCTGTATACCCCCCCCCCCCCCCCTGCCCCCACCCCCCCCCCCTTCCGCCGCATACGGAGCCAGAAATATTATAGGCATGTATCGATGGAGTTTATTTTTTGAAACTGAATGGACGTGACGATGTGTCAGTGCAAACCGTCAGGGTTGTGTGTGAATAAAGTGAATGACGTGCCGAAACAGCCCTCTGGTGGGGGTACCACGTGCGCAGAAATTTAGGGGCCCTCTGCTGAGAATCCAGACAGGTCGATGAAGAGTTGTTCCTTTAAAGGCCTGGAGTAGGCCAAAACCGTATCGCCAAGCACACATGACCTATCGCCCTTTTTGTGCCTTCCAGATCCTTTCAACTTCATTTGAACCCATTTCCTGTCCAAACCAGACACGTCTGACGTGTGAACAGCCGGTGACCTAGAGCTGAGCTTGTGATTAGATGACTCGTGTATCAGCCTGACAGGCCCTTCTTTGTTGCCTGGGTGTTAAACATCAAGGGTTAACTTTTAAAATGATGTTCAAACAACGGTCATGCTTTCCACTCAGTCCAGTCAGCTAGCTCTCTGTATGTGTTTGTGTGTCTGCTTCCAGACCACAGCAGAGTGTGAAGACGTTATAGCACACTGTGACATTGTGACATTCAAACACCCAGACAGACCCATAATAATAATAATAATAATGTACATTTATCATGCGCTCATCAACGCCCTGAGCGCTCACACTGATGATACATGTTAACCTAAATATGATATTCTATACACATGTAGAGCATAGTCCTATAAAACGATTTAAATAAAGTATTATTTAAAAATAAATAAATACGCATTACACACACACACACACACACACACACACACACACACACACACACACACACACACACACACACACACACACACACTGACTGTAGCAGAAACTGGGTACTGATATTAGGATGGAAATACTGTGAGAAGAG
>JABMCL010002481.1:832500-852500 GCA_018857735.1 Alviniconcha marisindica | reverse complement strand
TAAACACGCAGACACCTTACGTATGTGGCTTTGCATGAAGTGACATGGAGCATGGTTGTATGGTGTACACACAACTTGCGCCGAGACGGCAGCAGTTTCATGTGGCACCAGCCATACCAGCGCTTAAGTACATAGCACTTCGGTGGATATTCAAAAAACGCGCTATAAAAAGCTAGTCACTCATGTAGAATCACATGCGAGCGCAGTCAGTCTGCTCAAGAGAGCGGAGAATAGCGCTATATAAGCGATCATCAATCAGAATTATTACTGACCTCTGAAAAGAATCGTAGAATATTTATTGGGGGAAAAGGGGCCATCGCAGCAAAACCAGACACTCTGGATCGGAAAAAGAACAATATTGGGGACTGTTTCTTTTACAGATTATGTTTTATTAATATAGCTGACCATCGATCTGTCTCAGCCATCGATCATCCATTCACACCTAATCTTTACAGCCTACCAGTAATCCATCTGACAGCATCTCTGTCTCTCTGTCTCTGTCTTTGTCTGTCTCTCTGTCTGTCTGTCTCTGTCTCTCTCTCGCTCGCTCTCTCTCCTCTCAGTCTCTCTCTCTCTCTCTTTCTCCCCCTCTTCCTCCCTCCCTCCCCACATCTATCCAGCTGCCAGCTTGCCCGCTTGAGTTCCTGTCTATCTCTATCTATCTATCTGTCTGTCTGTCTGTCTGTCTCTCTATCTATCTGTGCGTTTCGCGGCACTCTGTCAGTCAACGTACTGGCCGTGTGCCTGATAACCACTGAGCTCAGTGCTGATGACCCATTTACGACTTGTAAATGTCTGCTTGTCTTTTTCTGTTTGCGCCTGTGCGGCGGACCTACCTACCAATCTGCTGGTCATTTTGTCTACCTATTTACCCACCTGTCGACTTAACTAGGCAACTGCCTGTACTGACCTAACCTACCTATCTGTCTTGTCTTGTCTTTCGGCGGGTGGCAGTAAGTCCAGCCAAGTCGGACATGACCGGACCGCCAGTGAAGATCGGTTCTGGGGGCAAGGCCGGGGACGTTCAGGTCAACGCAAGCTCAGTACCAGCAGGAAACCGTGTCGGAAACGTCCTTCTGCCATCAGCGCCGAAGGACAGAGCGAATGAATCCCTGGCCTTTCCCTGGAATGCCTGAGGCAATTATAGACGGAACGCGCCGCCGACTGTGCGTTTCCTGACGCGAACGCTACCTTTTCATTCGCTGCGGAACGGCATCATCGAGCGCTTTCAAGACACTGCGCCGTCGAAGTACTCGAAGCGGTAGTATGATTATTCGGCATTGCATTGCATTGGTAGTTGGCGGATTAGAGGATGACGGGCTCGTTTTTAGAGGCAAGCATTTTATTACTATTATTATAGATCGCTTTTAAATAGCGATGTTCTTTGCTCAGTCTGGGGCAGGCTGAGTCATACGTTTTTAGTGCATGCTGGTTTACTTGAGTGTTTCCGCAACCAGCCGAACTCTGATATAGACTGCATGGTCTTTAATGTGCGTATGTAGTCTTTTAGGAAGTGTATGCTTAGCAGAGACTATAAGAATAGAACAGTATATACTACTAGCTTGTGACTACACACGGGGGGCCTCGGTTTATACAGTCTTATTCGAAGGAATTACACACGCACGCACGCACGCACGCACACACACACACGCACACACACACACGCACGCACGCACACACAAGCACACACACACAAGCATACACACACACACGCACACACAAACACACACAGACACGCACACACACACACACGCACACACACACACACACACACACACACACACACACACACACACACACACACACACACACACACAAGCACAGACGGAAAAACATGTAGAAGCACCGTCAAGGGACGGAATCGAGGCTGATTTGACTTTAGTGGTATTGAGAATACTATTTTTAGAGCATAACACATTTTATCAATTGTCTCGCCTCAGGAGATTCCGCACAGTGCATATTGTTTAGGGGTTACTGCTTGCAAAGTGTGACACATCTGTCGGTCATAAGTTTGAGGTATTCATCTTGCCGACCTTCGCCTTGAATTGATTTTTATTTTACCATTATTTATTATGTACGAATGTAATAGTTCAAGTTCAGGCATTAAACTGATGCCACCGGACGGCAAAGCCTTGGCTTAGTCCAGCATGCAGTT
Organism: Alviniconcha marisindica; assembly: GCA_018857735.1. Lineage (NCBI taxonomy): Eukaryota > Metazoa > Mollusca > Gastropoda > Provannidae > Alviniconcha > Alviniconcha marisindica. The sequence goes on along the minus strand of JABMCL010002481.1, from coordinate 850,345 downwards.
GCTAGGAATTAGCATCAGCAGGCTGTTTGCCAAGCACACAAACAAACAGCCATAAAACGTCGAAGATATTCACAAATGATTTGGCAAATCCTTTTTTGTGAAATCGTTATCTCACTTTGCTTGATGAGAATATGAAACGTACTACACTTCTTCTGTCATAAAGTTGCTTGAGTATAGTTCATCTACGTTTCGTGGACTTTAAGTACTTGTATTTACTCGCATGCCAGGTGAGAGTTACCGTAGGCGACTCAGGTCTTTGTTGTTGTACTTGTGTTACGTATTTCGAGTGCGAATTAACCCCCCTTGTGTGTGTTGATTCTTTGTTTTTGTGGTTGTGTGACATCTTTCGAGCGCTAATTAACTCCTTCGTGTGTTGATTCTGTATATTTGATATAAAAATGAGGTTTCCGGGTGTTTCTTTTCACCATCTGTTGGTTCGACTGTTAGCTTTGTGCAGAAGACTATTGCTGATTGTGCGATGGATGGTGGCCCCTTTAACCAGTGGACAAGCGTACGTCCAGACAGAATGCGATACCTTGGCTTCACTAGGTAATGGGCCTGTCATAGACTGGGTGCTTTGGCATTCAGATTTACGAGTTGGAGGTAGTGTGGGGGGAGTTTATCATCTTCACCATCGCTGAAGAAGCGAATAACAGACAGGCTTCTTGATATGATGGCAGAGGCTATGCCGTTTGTTATTTCGGTTACATTTCCACCGTCAGCAAACTGCAGCGCTTACGTAGATTTTTGAAAGAATCTGCATTTCAAAGGAGCAGTTGACTCGGCGGGGCAAACTAGAGGAAGCTAAGAATCCAACCCACATCGAGCCTCGATCTTCCATTAACTGTACGTACCGATGTCCACTTGAATCGCTGGATTTGGTTATCTTCAGCTCTGTCGTGTTTGCAAAGAGATTACATGATGTCTTCAGTGGCTGTGCGGACCTAGCCTGTCACAATGGTCCTGTAGAAAGAAACAAATAGCGTCTCTTTTCTTTGTTTGTTTTTATTCCTGTGTCGCAAAATCAGGAACGCGAAATAATGGGTCCCTCGGGGTAATTACTAATAGCGGTCACTTGTGTAGCACTGTATCTCACCGACAGGGTGAGCACTCCGCTGTGCTTTATATGATCAACAGAGTGCATACACATCAAACCGCAAAAGGAATAATATAATATTATATTCCTCTCATCAAACACACACACACACACACACACACACACACACACACACACACACACACACACACACACACACACACACACACACACACACATATCAAACCGCAAAAAGAATAATATTTTATTGCTCGCATAACACACACACACACACACACACACACACACACACACACACACACACACACACACACACACGTGCACGCACGCACGCACACACGAGGCGCGCACGCACGCACACACGCAGGCGCACACGCGCACGCGCACGCACGCACTCACGCACACACACACGCACGCACGCACGCACACACACACACACACACACACACACACACACACACACACACACACACACGGAAAGAACGTAATTGGGAAGAGAGAGGGGGGAGGTGGCGGAAGGTAAAAGAAAGAAGAGAGATTAATTAATTGTGGTTTTCAACGCACAGTTAACGGCATGGGTCACTGATCCTCATGGCGAGGGAAGCCCGGAGCACAAAGTCTTGCTGCAAACGGCTTTGCTAACTTTCAGCTTCCGCGATGGGATCCCGCGCACATCAGCGGTAAGGTCCTCACCCGTTGAGAACGCGGAACTGGACATGAGAGGTTCTTTCTTTTAAGCCTCCAGTAACTTTGCCTGCTTATTGTGCTGCCAAGAATTCTGCATGTCTAATTTGTTGCTGAGAAAGGGGATGGGGTGGGGGGTCGGGGAGAGAGAGGGGCGGGGTGGAATAGAGAGGTGGGAGAGGGAGGGAGGGACGCAGTGTGTGTGTGTGTGTGTGTGTGTGTGTGTGTGTGTGTGTGTGTGTGTGTGTGTTGTGTGAGAGAGAGAGAGAGAGAGAGAGAGAGAGAGAGAGAGAGAGAGAGAGAGAGAGAGAGAATTAGATCTCGAAAACTTTTTTCAGTTTAGGTTCCGTCACACAAGTCTGACAACTAGCCCTTGCTAAGCTGCTGATGAGTACAGACTTACAAGGCATCATTTGGAGAGAGAGAGAGAGGGGCAGCAAAAGCTACCACCAAAACATGGTGTGGCCGCAGTATGATCGATGCGAACGTTAACTCAATTTTGGCTTGTGGGATTTCACTTGTCGTATCTGTGTTTAGACTGAACTTGTGGATCTGACTGTGGAATATGTTTAGACGTGCGTATTTACTTATGGCGGTGTTTTGGGGTCCGAGGGTGTGGGCCAAGTGGTGACGCTGGGCAAATGTCAATACGTTCAAATCCAACCATCAGAATAGCTAACAAACACTTGTGTTGCCTGTCAGCTGTTGTTGTTGTTCCCGTATCGTCTTCCGTATAGTGTCCAGCTTCAACGCTCTGAAGACTCTGACACCTTCAGTGCATGCTGGGTTACTTTGGGGATTCCACAATCCGCCGAACTTTCTCCGGAGTCAAATTCTGGGCCGACTCTGCAAAAGTCCTTCGGATAAGACTATAAACGGAGGTCTCCCATGCGCGTACGTATGCAGAAAAATCACATACGCATGTTAAAGATCCTCTAGTCCATGCCAGAGTCGGCCCAGAATTTGACTCCGGAGAAATTTCGGGGCAGGTGCAAAGCCTAGCACGTAACGAATGTCTGAAACGAGAATAATAAGTGGCTTAGCTCTCCATCTCATTTGTATCGTTTTTCACCGTTTACCTGTTGTTAAAGTGTCATGTTGAGGCTTGGTAAATGGGATTACCCCGAAAATTCGCAAGCTGTGTTTTGTCCAAATAAATGTCGTTCCTTTGAATCTTTTATGTGTTTGGATCTAGCAGGTAACGGTCATGCATCTGTTTGGTGGCCACGCTCGGCCGTGCTTAACTTTGGCTTCCGGAGAGCGAGTACTCTAGGCCTGCGCCACCGACTCTTCTGGTTTCAGGGCGTCACTGGCTACTTGCGCGACAAGGATCAAAAGTACACGCACAGAACCTTCTCATCTTAAAGACTGCGCTCTGGCCAACGGTGACCTGGTCACCCGACGTGCAGACAATGAATTTCAAACTGTTAACAACAACAACAACAAACAGAGAGAGAGAGAGAGAGAGAGAGAGAAGAAAGAGAGAGAGAAGAAGAAAGAAAGAAGAAGATATCACAGCAACCCCCCCCCCCCCCCCCCCAGTCCCTGTCCAACCAACCCCTGGCACAAAACAGACTCTCTTAACAGGAAACGGTGTACGTCAGACCTTGCGTCATCCAGACTCAGTTGGCATCTCCCCTTGAATCCCAGCACCCCGGCCGCATCAGCGACAAATTACCCTGTCATATTATCTTCCTGCAGTCGCCTATCTGCCCCATGAAGCAGCAGCCCGACTTGACATGCTGTCATTCTGACACGGAGTCAATGAGCATGCTACAGAAACTGAAAAGTTAAATTGGGAGATCCAGCCAGGCGCGTAACAGCCTGTATTCGACATCTCCATGAACACCCCTTAATCTGCAGTTCTGGGCATGCTGGGGTAGTGGAAACGGGCCAGCGGAAGTGGTGGCGAGCAAAACAACAACAAAACAACAGCAACAAAAGAGCTTGCATCAAGGAAGATCTTGTGTAGAGGAGCTTGAGACGTACCGTGGGGCACAAAGCCAAGGGCATCACATCATCGATCGCTTGTTGGAAAAAGAGGCTTCGAAAGAGGCACCTCACGACAATCTACCGATAAAGGAAGAGAAGGGGCCATTCACAGTCAATCAGAGCAGTCTTAGAACTGCTTCTAAGGCAACAACAGAAAAGCTGAAACACACACACACACACACACACACACACACACACACACACACACACACACACACACTACCGCACACAAGACAAACACACACACACACACACACCACACACACACACACACTCACACACAATTCTACCACAAGGGAAGAAAAAGGCCATGCAACAGACAGCTAGAACCAAAGAACACACAAAGCACAACACACACACACACACACACACACACACACACACACACACACACACACACACACACACACACACACACCAACAAAAAGAAGAAGAAGGTGTATATAAAAATATAAAAAACTAGTACTTGTTCTACATTTTCTCCGTCCCTCTCCCTGGCATGCATTCAGCCGCCATGGATTCCAAGCACAAAGCTTGCATACTATCTCGATCAGTACAAAGGGATAATCCGTACTCTGTTTCCCTGACCTGCCGAACAGCGCTGGAAGAAGACGGTGTTGGTGGCACAATTTGGCACCCCCGCACAATTTGTCTGCAAGATGTGCATGCATGCAGCCATTGTACCTGCAGAGCTTGTCAAGTTGAGGCGCAGTTTATCACGTCGGCACGGGAAATACTGACACCGTGTAAGATGGGGCTCATAGGCCGAGGTCGTCGGCAGCTTTTTGGATTGTTTTTTCCCCCCTTGTTTTTGTTTGTTCGTTGTTGTTGTCCGGCCCGACTGCAATGATCGTATTCGGGCCAGATTTTCTCCGTCGTGACCAGAAAGGAAGTGGTATAGTTGTGATGATCAAGACGATACGCTGGGCGAAGCATATGGCAAGGTGTCCTGTCGGCATTGTGTATAAACGTTTGATAAAGGGCTGTGGGAGGAAGTGAATGAAGTAGGTTGAATTGGGAGGTCTAGTGTTTTTCTACCCACTCCTCCTTCTCTCTCTCTCTCTCTCTCTCTCTCTCTCTCTCTCTCTCTCTCTCTCTCTCTCTCTCTCTCACTCTAATAATCGCGACAGATTGGGCGTTAAGTATAGTCAACTATCTGTATGGCCACTAATGAACAACGCCTCAATTCAGAGGACTGGCATCAGTGCTGCGAGAATGGTGCGTCAATGTCTACCTAATTGTATACCTACCTGCCTCATTGTCTACGTATCTGCCACACTCCGAGCATCGCTTTCCGGCACCTTCCTTCAAAGGAAGGATGTCGTAAACCAGTGCTTGAAGTTTGCGTATCTGCCTCAGTGTTTAGCAACCTGCCTCAGTGTCTCCCTACCTGCGTCAGTGTCTGCCTGTCTGCGCCCCCCATCTCTCCTCAGTGTCTACCCAACTGCCTCAGTGTTTGTCTGTCACGGTCTCTGGTTCCCCCCTCCCTCTCTCTCTCAGTCTTTGTCCGTCTGTCTCTCGCAGTCTCTCTCTCTCTCTCTCTCTCTCTCTCTCTCTCTCTCTCCCCCCTCCCCCCCCCCCCCTCTCCCAGTCTGTATCTCTCTCTCCCGCTCTCTCAGTCTGTCTCTCTCTCTCTCCGAGTACATGTGACCCTACCATCTTCCCCCATCTCAATCTGTGTACACCTCTGGTTCACTGTCTGCGTCTGTGCCTGCCAGTCTCAATTGTCCCGAGTCACAGCTGAAAGAATTACAAATACGCGCGGGAACACGTGCCACGATGAGGAAGATTATCTGTGTCAGTGGCATGGTCGCAGGGGACTCTTCATTCAGCCGTAAGTCGGACCTCTTTACCACGTGTCTAGTATTCTGCTTGAGTCAGTCCCAGGAACGTCACGTACCATCAACCAGAGACCGTCTACAGTAGATGATGGGCTGTGATCTAACTTGGATACGGCTTCACTTGGGGTAGGAGGGCTGCCGGCCATTGTCTGCATGCCCACCACAGTCTCTGTCACTGTGCCTCGCTATCTCCCTGTGTCTCGCCTTGCTGGTCGTCTCTTTTGCCCTCCGTCTCTGTTTCGCTCGCTCTCAATGTCTCACTCTGCTGTTGTCTCTCTCAGTCTCTCCAGCCTCCCTCTCTCTATCGCTCTGTTTGTCTCTTGCCTGTCTGTCTCTCCTCCGTCTCAGTGAGCCGATTCACTGGCACGGAATCGTGTGCAATGGCAGCGTGGACGCACTTGTCAGCTTACCATCACACAACCGTACCATGGGAATAGCGACCGTAGAGTGCTGGCATACCTGTCGGTCGCCATCACTGAACTGTATACCGTGGTGCGTGCGGACATGCCTCTTAACTCGCCTTCGTGGAACCCACCGATTTGCCATGTTACGGAACCGTATACTGTGAACCGATCTGCCACCACAGAACCGTATAGCATGGACATTTTTACATACTTTTTCATTTACCATCACAGAATCTACCGATCTGCCACCACGGAACCGTATAGCATGCATTTCCACTCACCATCACGTAATCTAGCAAATCACTATCACGGAATCGTGCACCATGGAAACGTTGGCTAACTAGTACGCTCGCTGTCACGGAAGCAACCCGACTGATTGATCGTAACGGAACCGTTTACCACAGGAATGGTGACAAACCTCTCCACTAGCCGTCACGGAACCTACACCGATCTGCCAGAATGGGATAGTCCCATAGACATGCTGACTTAACCTGTCCGCTCGTGACGGAACCGACCACGATCCGTCAGCACGGAATTGTCCAATAGACATGCTGACTTAACCTGTCCACTCGTGACAGAAACAACACCGATCTGTCAGAATGGGATAGTCCCATAGACATGCTGACTTAACCTGTTCACTCGTGACGGAACCGACCACGATCCGTCAGCACGGAACTGTCCCATGGAGATGCTGACTTACCTGTCCACTCGTCGTGACGGAACCGACACCGATCCGTTGGAATGGGATTGTCCCATGGAGATGCTGATGACTTACCTGTCCACTCGTCGTGACGGAACCGACACCGATTCGTCAGAACAGAACTGTCGCATACAGATGCTGATGACTTACCTGTCCACTCGTCGTGACGGAACCGACACCGATCCGTTGGAACGGGATTGTCCCATGGAGATGCTGATGACTTACCTGTCCACTCGTCGTGACGGAACCGACACCGATCCGTTGGAACGGGATTGTCCCGTGGAGATGCTGACTTACTGTTCACTCGTCGTGACGGAACCTACACCGATCCGTCAGAACTGGATTGTCCCATGGAGGTGCTGACTTACCTGTCCACTCATCGTGACAGAAATTGCCGGAGACTGGCCGTCAGGGACCCATCCCATGGAAATGCTCACCTAATTGCCTGTTTCTGGTGAGTGCCGAAGAGAAAGGCCCCAGAGTTTATTCATGTCGATCTACAATTAAACAACTCTTCGCTTAATGTTTTCGTGGGACGTTACTCGCATTAACTCTTTATGAGGCCAGCTGACGCTGCCGGTTTGTTATTTTCCTGGTTTTGCCCTTTTTTTCGGGATCGGCTGTCTAAGACCCACATCCATTTCCGTAATACACTGATGACCCTCCCTCCCTCTCTCTCTTTCTCTCTCTTCTTTCGCTGTGTCTGTCTGTACAGCAGCTCTATATGGTCTTCGGCCAGAAACAGACAGTCTTTCGTCTGATTGACTGCCTCAGCCCTCCAGTTTTCAATGCAAATCACTTTCTTGGAAGAAAACCAACAACAAAAACAAACAAACACAAAAGACTACACACACACACACACACACACACACACACACACACACACACACACACACACACACACACACACAAATCCCCCAGAAATTCACACGTCTCGTTGAGCCACGAATTCAGACTTATAAGGTTTGTAAGGACTTCTAAATTAGGAACTGGGTTTGGGGTTTTGTTTTGTTTCAGACTATAATTATCACCAGAAGGAATTGTTCGTTTAACAGCTGGAGGTGATCAGCTAGAGCTAGGGCACTGTTGTGAGACGTGCCACTATTTTAGTGACGACAGTGGATGAGACATGGACCAAAGAAAATGCGCAGCGTTTTCGTTGTTAGTTCATGATAATTCCCATGAGAAATCCATTTTTCAGAGGTCCTATTCGCGAACATTGGAAATTCGGATTAATGCCTCCGAAGACATAATAATTGTCCGAAGGATTCTCTTGATCGGTTAAAAGAAATTAGATCTGTAATGTGTGTTCAGCCTAAAAGACTTTCAGTAAAGTAATTAGGCAACTTTTGTTTGATCACTTGAAACTTCAAGGAAAATGCACAAAATTTTCCAAATGAAAATGAATAAAATGACTCAAATAGGAAGGGTGATCATTCACCGCTGGGCAGTCCCCCCTCCCCCCTAGCACTCATCATTATTCTCGATAGTTAACTCATCGAACAGTCCTTTTGAAAGCATTTGCCAGTAAGCGCGAACTTTTCTTGTTCTTTTAAACGGAAATCGGAAGTGAAAAATGTTCCCTAAAACAGGCTAACACTTGCTTGGGCGGATTCAGCGAAATTTGGACATAAAACACTTATTTGACAATACAAAACATTCGCAAATTTTCTGTGAAAACTCCTTTCTCAAGCGGAAAAAAGAAGAAGAAAGAATCAACACACAAGGGAGATAATCAGCGCTGAAAACACGTCACACAAACACAACAGCAAAGACCTGAGTCGCCTACGTTAACTCTCACATGGCATGCGAGTAAATACAAGGTACATAAACTCCACCAGAGGTGCCTAAGGTAACTCTCACCTGGCATGCGAGTAAATACAAGCTGTATAAACTTCACCAGAAGTACATCTGAGGATCTGAGGATGTGGAGTTTATGTACCCTGTATTTACTTGCATGCCAGGTGAGAGTTACCGTAGGCGACTCGGGTCTTTGTTGCTGTGTTTGTGTGACGTCTTTTGAGCGCTGATTAACTCCCTTTGTGTTGATTCTTTTTTTCTTTTTTTTTTTGCTTGAGAAAGGCGTTTTCACTCCTTTGTGCGTTGATTCTGTACGAGCGCAATAAGCAACAAAGAGGCAGCTAATATGCTAATAAGCGATGACAGGAATGAAAATGGATTTTTTCTTGTTCGAGGCGGGGTTTTTTCCTTCTTTTTTTCCAAAGGGGGCCAGTCGGCACAATAAGTATCAGCAGATTACCTTCTTTGAGCCACTCATATCCATGGCATTGAGAAACACTGCTTGCCTTCGTCAATAAATCAGTATCATTGACGCTACTTGGATAGTTGTGCACAATATTAACAACTAATTGTGCAGCAACTTTGCATGCCGGATGAAATAAGTCTTGTCTAAGGTGTGTGGAAACATTATTGTGCAGCAGAAATGGGTGCCCCCAAAAGAGGCCAAGGATGTCTCATATCCGCCTGTTCGGAGTCCCTGGGCTGTTATTTGATTCCCCTTTTCTGTCGCGCTCATTCTTCTCCTCCTGCCATTCTATCTAATGGCCACTCTCCCATTCTCCTGACTCCCGAGAAAATTCTTCAATAACTTTTTGCTACGAGATAGGTTTTATTTCAGTGTGGAATTTGACACTTCTTTTCAGAACTGATTTCGAATAATTGGTGGATGGGGAGGGTGGTGTGTGTGGCGTGGGGGGAAGAGGCGAAAAGAAAAGAGCATTCACTAGCCGTTTCTGGAAATAGCAGCACAGGTTAACATCGTTTATGGAAGAATGTCAAGAGAATATTGTGTCCCTTGAAGATGTTACATTACAGTGTCGTCTCACAGCAGTGTCACCTTGTAGTCTGTCAGGTTTGTCCACCACCAAAATTGCGCTTTATCACCTAGAATTACGGTCGTTGCTATTGCAAATCCGAATCTTCCCAAAATAACAGAAGCAATTCGTAATCCATCACTGGTGCAGGCTTCATTCGCATGGATTTCGCAATTTCTCAAATTTCGGTCCCTACATCTGGAACAGTCTCCCCCAAGACATCTCCGTCTTCTTTCAAAAACAAACCCAAAGACATTCTCTTCACCGGATAATTATTTCAGTTAGGCAACATTGTCCTTCACCCCTGTCAGTCTGTACAGTGTGTGTGTGTGTGTGTGTGTGTGTGTGTGGTGTGTGTGTGTGTGTGTGTGTGTGTGCACCTTGCACATAGTTATGCTTGAATCGTTGTTGATGTGTACATTCAAGTTTAGCTTTAGTTAAATTAGGATAACATATTCTCCACCTCGATGTAGATTATGTGTGTTATGTTTCTTCAGCGCTTTGAGCCGCGGGGTAGGCGCTTTACAAATTTCCATTATTATTGTTATAATCTAAGAAATGAACAAGTGTAAAGGTGATATCGACACAGCAACGTTAATAACAAGACCCGCAACACCAACAACACAAACTTTTGACAGTATATGCAGCGGAAGAAACCCAAAAGACAGCCCCACATAATAGTAACCCATAATAACGAAACGATTCCAGTGTTTTCTCTGTTGCAGCTTGCAGTACGAACTACCACACACTTGCACTGAGGAGCAAAGTCTTGTGACGCATAAAACGGATATAGTCACTTATTCAGAATCACATGCGACATGTACACTTTGAGTCTGCTCGAGAGCGCTATATAAAAGCGGTGATATAATAATAGCATAAGGCATTAGGTAACCACCACAGAGTGTCATTTCCGGTAAGCCTACGCAGCACTGGGACTTGCACCGCAGTCTTCCTTCCGGTGCCTATTTGGTTCTTGGTCTAGTTCTCAAGTCTGGGCCTGGTCTGGTTCTCTTGTCTCAGTCGTTCGCCACCCTCTCCTTCGCTTTCCGCACAGTTTCCACAGACTACGAGAGGGCTGATGGAGTCGATATAATCATACGCAACGCCCAATTAGGCCCAGCTTCTCTTCGTGAATAGATCGTATGGATTCCTGAGTTCATTAGTCTCCGAAGACTAATGGTGAGCACGTCTCCCAGATCTCTGGTTATGGTTCATTGTTATTCTATGGTCATTGTAAGCAGATCCAAACACATAAAAGGTTCAAAAGAATGCCGTTTATTGGGACAAAACACTACAAGCGAATTTTCAGGGTAAAAACCTTTAGCAAGCTACAAAACGACTCTTAAACAACAGTTAAACGGCGAAAAACGATGAAAAATGAGACGGAGAGCTAACACACCAGTCTGTTTTTGGTTGAGCTATGTTGTTTTCGTGTCCAGTGCTTGGAAGAATGTTCAAGAATGTAAGCAATGATCCAGTTCTGTACAATTCACTAAAGCTAATGCCACGGTTTGGTTCACGTGTAACCAAACGTCGTTTACAAATGAGAGAGAAGAGCAAAACTCAAAACGAGCAAAATGAAAGATAGAAAAGTGAGAATTTAAAGGAGTACACCCCCAACACAACATAAAGAAGGGGGGGGGGGGGGTTGAAACTGAGTGAAAGAAAGCAGAATTGAAGAAAACAAGGAAAAGTTATTTAAAAAAGAAAAGAAAAAGGAAAAAACACAAGGCAAACATCAGTAGAATAATTTGAATAGAAAATGCAAAATGCAAAAAGAACACACGCACACACACACACACACACACACAGCGGCACGCACGCACGCACGCACGCACGCACGCACGCACGCACTCACGCAAACACACACACACACACACACACACACACACACACACACACACACACACACACACACACACACACGCACAAAGTGTGGGCAGGGGAAGACAGAAAGGACTTGCTTCTTGGATTTGAGCGTCTCATCATATCTAGGCTCACACAAGGACCAGAGAGAGAGAGGGAGGGAGAATAATGAGGGCAGCATGGAAGTAGGAAGTAACAATGAAGAGAAGGTTAGAAAGACAGCAGGAAAACTCTAAAGCAGCCAGGAGGACATCTGGCCTGTGCTGCTGATTCTTGCACAAGATAATTATGGCCATCGCAGAAAGAAGAGAATTCTGACAGCCGGTGCAATTCCACCGCTTCCAGATGTGAGACAGTATTGGGTTAACAGGCTACACCAGGACAAATCGTTATACATACAACATTATTAAGGATAGACACAGATAGACACAGGCTACACCGCAAGAAAGTCATTGTACATGAAACATTATTTAGAGATGGATACAGGCTACACCGCGAAATGTTATGGTATAGGAAACTATACACCACACACACACACACACACACACACACACACACACACACACACACCACACACTCCTCTCTCTCTCTCTCTCTCTCTCTCTCTCTCTCTCTCTCTCTCTCACTCACACATACATACAGAAGCATACACAGACAAACACTCATACACGCACGCACACACACTTATCACACACACACACACACACACGCACGCACGCACGCACGCACGCACGCGCGCGCGCGCAAACACGCACACACACATACACACACACACACACACACACACACACACACACACACACACACACACACACACATCACGCCAAACCGCCCGGCTTTGGGAGTGTGAAGGACACTGCTTGAAGGAAGTCTCGTTACTCCATTCAAGCATGAAAGCACATAATCATGTTATTCACCGGCTGATGTCACTCAGCCTCATCTTGAGTCCCGTTGACAATTACTTCATTTGCGCGAACACTCCACAAGCTTTTTAAGTCTTCCCTCTCCACTCCCCACTTAATTTTTTCCCCACGCTTTTTCCGCTTCCGTCATAACATCCTTATATTATCACAGACAAAACCTGAATTAACCAAAAACGTGATTTTCCCATGGCGTGAATTTCCTCATTTTAAGAGAGACAAAACCTGAATTAATCAGAAAATGATGAAATCCACCAAGGCCACATCCTCAGACAGGCAAAACCTGAAGTGATAGGTTTTGATGATTTCTAGTTCACATGATACATATTAACCTAAATATGATATTCTAAACACATGTAGAGCATAGCCTACCAAAACAATTTACATAAAGTATTATAAAAAACAAAACAAACAAAAAACGCACTACGAACACACACACACACACACACACACACACACACACACACACACACACACACACACACACACACACACACACACACACACACACACACACACACACACACACACACACACACACAGTGACTGTAGCAGAAACTGGGTACTGATATTAGTTAGGATGGAAATACTGTGAGAAGAGGAAGGTTTTCAGTTTGGCTTTAAAAGATGACAAGGTTGAGCAGTGTCTAAGGTCTTGTGGGAGTGAATTCCAAATGTGGGGTCCAAAGCAAGAGAAGGTGCGAAAGCCATGAGTCTTGCGTTTGTATTGTTGGATTTCCAGCATGCGGGTGTCAGAAGAAGAACATAGCGTATGAGACAGAGTGTAGACATGCAGCAGTTCAGAGAGGTAAGCAGGACCAGAACCATTTACAAGCGACTTTATACTTAATACGTTCTGAAATGGGAAGCCAGTGCAGTTTTTCCAGGAGAGATGTTGAGTGATGGTGACGGGGTGCCAAGAGAACATGTCTTGCAGCAAAGTTCTGAATTTTCTGGAGAGGTTGGATGACAGAATTAGGTGTACCCATGAGGAGACAGTTGCAGTAGTCAAGCCGTGAGAGGATATAGGAAGTAACAAGAGTCTTGCTTGTGTCTTCAGTGAGAAACCTGCGGATTGAACTAATGCGTTTAAGCTCAAAATAAGCAGTTTGACAGATTTTTATGACGTGCTTCTTCATGGACATTTTTGAGTCAAGAATGAATCCAAGGTTCCTGGCAGAATCAGAGAAGGGGATGTTGTGAGAACCAAGAGTAATCGAATCAGGGAGGGAAACTGTAGAAGGTTTGAAGGAAGACGAAAAGGGAAAGAGAAGAGCTTCTGTTTTGTCGTCGTTCAGTTTGAGCTGATTTTCCGTCATCCATGTTTTTATGTCGTCTGTGCATGCATTGCGTTCTTTGGTGAGGTTGGTCACTTCACTGAGAGGAGCGGATTTCTGGAGCTGCGTGTCATCTGCGAAAAGCTGATGGTTGACAGAGTGGTTAGCTGTAATATCAGTTAATGCATAGCTCCTTGTTAAATACACACACACACACACACACACACACACACACACACACACGCACACACGCACACACACAACACACACACACAACTGATGTTCTAATCCAAGACATTACACATTGCGGAATCTTTCCCCGAGTCCACAATGTAGTTTCGCTCCTGACTTCCGGCAAAGAACTTAAAGGTGATCACTGCATGGTCTAGTCTCTCAGGGCTATGCACCAGAGACCACAAAAACCGACGGACAGACAGGAATGAAGGCCAGATCTGTCTCAGACTTAATGAGAACAGACCTGGTGACTTTTGGGCTAAAGGGTGTCACTGGTTTTATTATTTTGTTTTTGTGTAACTCCCAGTCAACCACGTAGGTTACATCAGGGTCAAAAACTGTATGAAAATATGCGCAAGAAGTAAAACAACAACAACAACATATTAAAAAAATCTGTAAAAAATAATCCAGGCAATACCTAAGACAACAAACAGACTATATCTTCAAACGTCTGAAAGAGATAGTAAACAATATAATTCACTGTTCATGACACACTTCAGTTTATGTTTTAAGAGGACTGGGAAAAACAAATCTGAATGAACTGAGGAGACAGAAATTAGAAGTCCTGGATGTGGGAAAAACATACAAAGCTATTACATTAATTCTTGAACCGGTTCAGATTTTAAAAGAGCGCTGTTAGCTCTGCATTTTCAATAGAGGGGGCTATAATTCTGCGCCCACTGTACCGCATCGAGGTATTTAACTTTTGCAAGTTTACCGGAAATACAAATGACAATGCCTGTTTTCCTGCCTTTTCCCCCTAGTACAAACATTTCTGTAATTTATTTCCCCGAGCAATGACTTGATATAATCACTAGAATATTCTTAACGTTCGCACGCGCTTTCAGCAAAAACGGCTCCATGATCCATCGATACGGGCAGAAACAATTTGCTGGGAACTTTCGGCGGTGAACAGGAACTCGCTTTACATGTCAATGTTCCCCCCAGCCTGACTGTGACAAGTACAAAGCTGAGACAAATGAGAACTCCAGAAATCTACCGCTTGCCGTCGGACGCACACTTTGGGCCGATCTGTGGAGAGGAATCACGCTTTGTGTTAAGAACAGGCAACTAGAATACGATTTGCATTCACTCTCGCACGGACCATCGAATCCTGCATTTCAGATGTGAAAGTCAGGGTAGTTCGGAATAAACTTCAGTTAAATGAGGACAAAACAGATTCTTCTGATAGGCTCTGCTCCTGGGATTGATCTTCCTTCTTCACTACATGTGGATCAGAGTGACGTCCCGTTTTCCGATGCAGCTTGTAACCTTGATGTCATTTTTGACAGCCAGCTTGCACTGAAGGAACAGGTGAACAAACTCTGTCAACTTGATTACCTGGAGATCAGACGGATCGGTTCAGTCCGACAGTATCTTTCTTTTGAAGCCACCAAAACTCATTTTCTCCCTTGTTCTCTCTAGGCTTGATTATTGTAATGCTCTAGCTCTTTGCTGGCTCTTCTCAGGTTCTCCTTCTCTGGTGGTCTCAGTGTAGCGCCTGGTACAGCCCGCCCACCTAACCACCCGTGGTACATGCTTCTTCAACAGCTTTTCTCACATTTACTGCACTGGATACAGAAATCTCTTATCGTAACGAGTTCGTCCTGGTTTGGCCTAGAAATCCAGATAAATCTCAGAGACTTCAAGTCTCATTTTCTAAGTTAAATCATAATAAGCCTAAAAGTACAATAATTCTCCAAGTGTGAATTTTGCGGAGAGGAAACACTCGTTACTGGACATTTAAAGTACCCTGACCCAAAGGTTAACATACTACCGGAACTCAATCCCAAGTCTTCTCCGCGTCTTAAAGGAGTTACATTAAAAAAAAGTTTTTATTACCGCACAATGTCTGACCACAGCTGATGAAGATGGGGGGTAGCGGTTGGAGATATTCACCTCGGTTTGATTTGATCCAAATTCTGTTGATTATTCTGTCTTTTTGAGCGCAGAGCAAATAACCTGATTATTAAATTCGGTGGACGACCCGAACCCTGTATTAAGAATTTGGTGTGGGGGGTACGGGACTTCAAATATGATAAACCGCGACAGAAAGAACGTACCATTTCGCTAATAACAATAATAGCGGTCATTTAAACAGCGCGGTATATCACCGACAAAGGTAAGCACACTGTGCTTTACAAGATCATGTCCAACATACAGACCTGAGAGTTTTCGACGTCAGTCAAACCCGTTGCATTGTTGGTAAATCAGTGGGGTTTCCCGATCTAAAAATAAACATAAGAACAATGGGCTGTTTTGGAGCCTTTTGGCGATTCGTGCTTGTGGAGCGAAAGCCAGACTCATTAGCAAATCGGGATTAGGGGCTATCCACCTTTATTTGCCATCGTGTGCATGGGGCCAGGCTGTGTGCATAATGGTGCCGCGTCTGCTGTGGCTGTAGGTGCCCGCGGGCGAGTGGCAATCACTACTGCCTCTGTTTCATTAATTTGTAGAATTCACTGCGGTATATACCAAGTAGAATCACGTGCGAGCGCCATGAGTTTGCTCAGATGAGAGCGGAGAATAGAGCTATATTAAAGTGATCAACAACAACCACGTTCAATACACCGCCGACGGTCAAAAGGAGAGAGAGAGAGAGAGAGAGAGAGAGAGAGAGAGAGAGAGAGAGAGAGAGAGAGGAGAGAGAACAAAACTCGAACTCGAAAACTTTATTTTACAAGGATTGTAGTTTAGGTTCAGTCAAAAACATGACTAACAGCTGGTCCTTGATAAGCTACTGATGAGTTTATAGGCGTCATTTATATACATAGGCACGAATGAGTGAGTGAAATTTTACACATGAGAATTTCAACACCAAACATAGCGTGTTGACAGCGCCAGACGCTCACTTTTGCATACATCACTCGGTTATGCATTATGAGCATGCAATCAGCAAATAAGGCAGTAAAACATCTGATCAATTGATATGACTAGTATTGGAAAAGAACGAAACAGCAGTCAGTGCTTATAAAGAACAATAAGGGGGAGAGACAGACAGACAGACAGACAGACAAAGAGAGAGAGAGAGAGAGAGAGAGAGAGAGAGACGAGAGAGAGAGAGACAGAGACAGAGGGACAAAGAGAGAAGAAAAGAAGAAGAAAAGACATCAAACATTTATTGTGCCGGTACGCCAATAAGAAAACTGTGTTCTAGCATGAATGCACTGAATAAAAAGAAGCACACGGTGCAAAACCTTTGAAATGGCGATCTTTGATTGAGCGCAAGCCCCGCCGGCACAGAATGCATGCATAAATAATGCTTCTCTTTTCATGTTCCCCCTGGAACACTAACAACATCAGAATTAAATCAATATGGCCTTGTGCTCGTCCCCGTCACCATCACTGGACTTGCGGCCTGTCAGTTCACCGTGACAGTCGTTGCACCTCATCCTTGGGCATAGCCAAGAATCCGTGCAGGAAGCGAACAACCTTTTCCCTTGGGTGGGGGAACAACCGGCTACGGAATTGACCAAGTGTCGGGAGGAGCTTCAGAGGCAGCTGGAATGCAAATGATTGACCGAGATGGCTGGGAGATAACTGCAGGGCCGTCGAAACGGTTTGGGAGCGGGGAGACCCGGTGGAAACGATCAACGCTGGTTCCACGCGGCTCGTAAGGTTTTTCACACGGTATTTGCATTTTGACGCAGGTTTTCGACACGATAAAACAAACATTTCAGGTGTTGGTCGCCTTCGTATAACCGGCATGGCTGACGGGAATTACCAATAGACCGATAGCCACTTTCCCGGCTTGAAGCTTTAGGTTCCATCCCTTTTTCAGGCCCCGGGCAAGCTTGACTCACGCCGGGTTTGCATTTAATCATGGCTGACAGCTGTTTGTTCAGCGTGCTTCCAGAGTTGAATAGAACTTGTCTGAATGCAAATATACTCGCGGAGATGAGCTACAAAGTCTGTGTGCAAGCTTGTAAGCCTGTAAGTAACTTTTGATGTGCCAAGCGGAAACTTGTGATGTGCCAAGCGGAGGCGAAGTCATCGTGACAGCAAAATATTGCCATCATTCAGTACGAAAGAATGC
>JABMCL010002481.1:815000-827500 GCA_018857735.1 Alviniconcha marisindica | reverse complement strand
CACTTTGCTGAGAACTCCAAATAACATTTTATGGTACATTAGGGGTAATTCAAAGATAGTGAATGGGTTTGCTGCCGTTTTAAGCTATGTAAATTTAGCTTTGTATAGTCAAAATGCTCGTGTGTGCGGGAGCCTGTGTGTGTGTGTGTGTGTGTGTGTGTGGTTACTTTGGTAGTTTTCGTCAAATGAGTGCCGTCAGTTGCGCTCAAGCATAGAAAAAGCAATGAGACCGTTTTATGTATGCTGGCGGCAACCAGAACTTAGTTCCTTGAGGTTTAGCGCCCATTCAACCGCATATGTCACACCAGGGCGAAATCGTGTACCGAAATATCAAACACGACATCAGAAACAAAAATCGAAAGGAGCAAAGTCCTAACTCAAGAAATGCACACTTCATCAAAACCCGACCATGATGCATTCAAATGTGGAGACATTTTCGAAAAGGTGATAAAATCAATCATGAGATGAAATGTGATAAAAGGCGATCAAATCAGTCATGAGTGTAAGCCCGACTGATGGCAGATATTACTTCACGTCTGAAGAGAAACTTGTCCGGTAACAAAAAGAAAAAAGAAAGAGAGAAAGAGAGAAAGCTGAGTGAAATGGCAGAAATCGCTTCGCCTGCAGTTTCTGCATTCGCTGTTCCACAGCCTCCAGGAATGCGACAATCAGAAGCAGATTTCCTACTTGATGAAACGGCTTCCATAAATTGGCACTGCATTATGAAGACGAGATTCGTTTCCGTGTAAACTGCAAAAAGTCCATTAGGTAAATTGGTGTTATTTCACGCACGTATACTTGAGAATTAAAAAACAAACACGAAGAGCCCAGTTTGTCAGTTTGAATGACGTTGCTTCCAATCACCTTAAGTGGCTTGACCAAAGTCCAAACTAGGTGAATGCTGTTTGCACTGCTCGTTGATCTGTCCACATCGATCAGGTTGAAACGCCCAGTGTCAATTTCCTGTGCTTCATTGTCCCAATCTGAAGACAAAGCAGGCATTGTTGCACAGTTTGATGGAAATGGCCTTCCTTTGGGATTGACAAAATCTTGCAGAATGATTGGGTTTGCCGGGAGGATGTGCGACACAGTGCTGGACATCGGCAACTTTTACTGTGGTACAGTTTGTGATGTACCACTCTGATTTTTTTAAAGTAATGACAGAAAGAAATTGTGGAACAGGGTCAGTGTGATGTACGGCTTTATGAGTAAAGACAGGAATTGTGGAACAGGGTCAGTGTGATGTACGGCTTTATGAGTAAAGACAGGAATTGTGGAACAGGGTCAGTGTGATGTACAGCTTTATGAGTAAAGACAGGAATTGTGGAACAGGGTCAGTGTGATGTACGGCTTTATGAGTAAAGACAGGAATTGTGGAACAGGGTCAGTGTGATGTACGGCTTTATGAGTAAAGACAGGAATTGTGGAACAGGGTCAGTGTGATGTACGGCTTTATGAGTAAAGACAGGAATTGTGGAACAGGGTCAGTGTGATGTACGGCTTTATGAGTAAAGACAGGAATAGTGGAACAGGGTCAGTGTGATGTACCACTCTGACTTGCCCCCGTGGAGCCGACTTCTCGCGCCGGGGGTGTTTAAACCAAGCTGCTCCACCCCTTTCACTCTTTTCTTACGTCTAGTTTCTGTCTACCGGCCCTTTAAACTATATTTCATTCCAAAAAACTTTTTCCACAATACCTCCGTTTTCAGCTCCCTTCTTACAGCTTATTTCTACCTAACCGGCCATTTTCCTGCATTTATCTACAACACAACTCTTCTTTATATAGTTCTTCTTGCTCTCTGCGGTCACCTTCAGACCCAGCGTGTTTGCTGTGCGCTGCATCCCGTGTCGGGAGAGCATGGGATCCTGGTGGCTGAGGTCTCCCGTGGGGTCCAACACGCTTCTTCGGCCCGGACTTCCCCTAGACGGGTGGTTGGGTTGGCCCGACCCAATCAGTCGGCTGGTCGTGCTTTGCCCTCAAGGGCATTAAAAGGTTGAGGGATGGATCTTTCCTGGTGGAGTGTGGCAATAGGGTCCAGGCCCAAAACCTACTCAGAACAAACAGATTTATCGACGGACCAGTCAGAGTCACAATTCACAAGACCCTAAACTCCTCTTGGGGAGTAATCAGATGTCGGGACCTCGCTGACATGTCGGAGGTTGAGATCCGAGATGAGCTGAAGGATCAGGGTGTGGCTGGGGTGAACCGAGTGACACTGAAGAAGGAGGGGAAGGTGACCCCCACCAACACTCTTTTCTTGACGTTCGGTTCCCCGGAACTCCCGAAAGAGATCACGGTCGGCTATCTGAAGGTGAAGGTGGCCTTGTTTGTTCCTAACCCTATGCGTTGCTTCAACTGCAACAAGTTTGGACACACAAGCTAACGTTGCAAGGTTGCTGCGAAGTGTACGGGTTGTGGAAAAGATAAGCATAAGGTCAATGTGAGGGACCCAAGCTGTGCTCTAATTGCAATGGTCCCCACGCTTCATCGGCTAAAGATTGCCCGGTCTG
Organism: Alviniconcha marisindica; assembly: GCA_018857735.1. NCBI lineage: Eukaryota > Metazoa > Mollusca > Gastropoda > Provannidae > Alviniconcha > Alviniconcha marisindica. The sequence goes on along the minus strand of JABMCL010002481.1, from coordinate 824,989 downwards.
GCAGAAGGAGAAGGAGATTCAACGTGTCCGCGTTGAGAAACGCATATCCTTTCCGGAAGCCAGACAGTTGGTTGAAGCCAAGATGCCGACTGTGATGACTGGATGTAGGACTTACGCCGCTGCCGCTTCCACCAGGAGAGAATCCAAATCTGTTCAGTGTCAAACCTCGTTAACCTGGGTGTTTTTAGATCGTCCACTCAGGACGACTGAATCAAACGTGCGTTCTTCTGGCGGACCCGGATCGGTATCGACCGGAACTCAGGCTTCCTCTGGGACGCCCGGGTTCCGTGCGAGTCCGCTAAGTGTTCTTCGGAGACGGATAGGGGTTCAGCCGATCCCCCCAAAACGGCCTCTAGGGGTTCCGCCAATCCCCACAAAATGGCATCTACGGGTTCTGCGGCTCCCTCCAAAAGCGCACCTCAGGGTTCAGCAGGTCCCTTAAAAACCGCGACCTCGAAAGATGATTCGTCATCTTCGGGGTGCTCACCTACTAAGGTGAGGGTGGATGGGGTCCTGGTGGACGTCGAGGGGTTTACGCACCCCAGGCGCTCCACTCCTTCCAGCAGGCCCCAGGTGCCACCCAAGCCAAAAGTTCCAGACAGGCAGAGCAAGGCGGAGAGGAACCTAGTTCTCTCCAACCAATACTCTGCCCTGTCAGATGACGAAATGGAATCGTCATCAATTCTTTAAAGATGAAATAATGGTTTACTGCATTATTCAGTGATTTTTAAGAAGTTTTTAAGTTAACTTTGAAGAAATAAATCCACTCGCAAGATGGTACAAAGAGCTATTATTGAAGTGCAGGAAACCTGTTTTTCTGCATAACCCTCTTGCTCTTTTTATCTGTTCACTTTTATGCGGATAGTCCATTGTTATGACTTTTTCGAAAACCTCGCACATTTTTGTTGGGAGTTAGGCCTCTTGATATGGTTCCTGTTGAGCAGCTAGGAGATGATAGTTGGTAGGTGGTATGTGCAGCTCTCTGCCATATGGCACTGGTATTTGCCATTAAGTATTCTCTCTTCTCATTCATTCCTTTTCTATACTTTTCTTTAACCTGGTATCGATAAATCAGACGGAATGGTCAGTGTGATGTACGACTCTATGAGTAAAGACAGGAATTGTGGAACAGGGTCAATGTGATGTACCACTCTGACTTTGAGTAAAGACAGAAAGGAATTGTGAAACAGGGTCAGTGTGATGTACGACTCAGTGAGTAAAGACAGGAATTGTGGAACAGGGTCAATGTGATGTACCACTCTGACTTTGAGTAAAGACAGAAAGGAATTGTGAAACAGGGTCAGTGTGATGTACGACTCAGTGAGTAAAGACAGGAATTGTGGAACAGGGTCAATGTGATGTACCACTCTGACTTTGAGTAAAGACAGAAAGGAATTGTGAAACAGGGTCAGTGTGATGTACGACTCAGTGAGTAAAGACAGGAATTGTGGAACATGGTCAGTGTGCTGTACCACTCTGTCTTTATGAGTAAAGACAGAAATGAATAGTGAAACAGGGTCAGTGTGATGTACCACTCTGTCTTTATGAGTAAAGACAGAAATGAATTGTGGAACAGGGTCAGTGTGATGTACGACACTGTGAGTAAAGACAAACAATGTGGAACTGAGTGGGTGTGATGTGCCGTTCTAGCTTTACGAGTAAAGACAGAAAGGAATTGTGAAACTCTGTCAGTGTGATGTACGTACCACTCTGACTTTATGAATAAAGACAGGAATTGTCAGTGTGGTACAGGGTCATTATCACAACCAGTAATAACTGAGAGAGAGAGAGAGAGAGAGAGAGAGAGAGAGAGAGAGAGAGAGAGAGAGAGAGAGAGAGAGAGAAGAAGAAGAAGAAGCAGAAGGAGGAGGAGGAGGTACAGGCCTGGCTTTACTTAGAGTATGGAAAAGCACTGATAAACTTTAGTTTTCAACGCCCAGAAAACCGCGAAAGTCGTATCGGAGCGAAACGCTACTTATACTGCCACAAGCAAAAATTAAACAAATAAATCTGAATTACAGTTCACGAAACACCTCACTTTAACTTGGAACAAGAATTGTTGGGAAAAACGAAGAAGTTCGATGAACTGAGAAAGAAGTAAACGTATACTAAGCTATACTTTGACATAGTCCTGGCTTAGAATTCAGGGCTACCAAGTTTCCCTTGCACATGCACGAAAGGATTAGAAGTTGTGTAGATTGTGGAAGGCATTGACGGGACTTGCAGGCATGTAACCTGTCTCCATTGAGTGTTTGTATTATTCTCTACAAGTACTTTTGACCTGAGATGACCCACTTTGCTCATTCTGTGATCGTTTTGAGGTAAGTAACCCTGTGCGGTTGACAGGACGTTCAAACCTAAGAACTAACTTTTTCGTGGTGGTGTTGGTAGGTCAATGAAAGTGTTCTATTTTGGAGCACAATTGAAAGAACACTGGAAGTGAGCCCTGAAGAATAAAAACAAAACAAAAAACAAAAAACAACAACAACAAAAGACCACCAGACGACCACCTAAGATTTAGCAATATATACCAGGTATTAAGAGACCTGCTTGCCCCTGTTGGGAGTCTAACGTTATGCGCACGTACTGCACGTACAAACTCACTCAATATGACCCCCGCTTGAACATTTGGGATGATACGTCTTTGACGAAGTTGGTGTCCCTTTTGTCAGGAAATGCGCAAATGACGTATTACTCAATGCACAAAAACACATATCCGTTTCAGGGTTGTGATTCTCATCTCACACAGACTTAGCAAGAAGTGATGGATTGTGGACTTAGCGGCAAAGGCAAAATGTCCGAACCTGTAATGCAGAGCTGATTAAAAGGCCACAATTGATCCACTGGAAAAAAGGAGAAAATATACACACAGAGAGAGAGAGAGAGAGAGAGAGAGAGAGAGAGAGAGAGAGAGAGAGAGAGAGAGAGATGAATCATGTTAAAGACAAAAGGGAGGGGATGCCGGGGGATATTAAAAAAGGAAAAAAAAAGAGATGAATTATGTTAAAGACAGAAGGGAGGGGATGCCGGGGGATATTAAAAAGGAAAAAGACACGACATGGTACGCAAACACGATCAGCGAGTACAGGCAATAAAACGGCGAAAAGACTTAACTACCGGTGAGACGGTATGCGTAAGATAACGGGATGCAGCTACGAAACATTGGTTATTTTCTCCCGCATCGTTCCCACCATCAGCACCCATCGCTCCTTCCCCTTGCGTGCCCCCTCCCCTCTAACCCCCCCCCCCCTCCCCAGCACCCCCCTTCACCACCACCCCGCAGAGAGAGAGAGAGAGAGAGAGAGAGAGGGAGAGAGAGAGAGAGAATATAAGGAGGAAAAAGAAAGCAACAACCCCAAACTAGTACAGAAAAAGTACGGAAGAAACTTGATAGAAACAGAGAGAGAAAAAACAGTTACTGCTTCCTTTTCATTTCAAAGTCTTTTTCACATAAGTAATAATTATTAGACTGATCTTAGATTATCAACAGAAACACATAATTATGTCAATATACTGCATGAAAAGAACAACATGTCCTTGAATATGTCCTTGTTTGCACTCGCAAAAGAATACTGATGTTGTGTATCCATGCACATAGTATTTTCACCTGAGGCTGTACCTACACACGCAAATATACACGCACGCGCACATACTAACACATTCGTACACACTAAATGACGAATACTTGCACGATAATAGTGCGAAAAAAAGTTACTGACAACTAAAAATCTCGCATACTTATCTTCATTTCTTAAGCTTGGAGCTTGGAGGAGGGGGGAAAAAAGACACACAAAATACAACAAAACAACAAACAACAACAAACAAAAAAAGAAGAAGCTCCAAAACCACATACCTTTTCAACGACCAAAAGACACCAAGCGAAAAGGACACAGTGACGACGACTGCAAGCTAAGGATGAGTGGACCCAAGAGCTGGGTCTAAAAGTCGGTGTAGTACTAGTTGAGAAAGGCAGAAGAAAATCCAGCAAGTTTGTTTCCCGCTGCTAGTTACTAAGTCGCCCTGCTGAGATGAGCCAGCAAGTGCGCGGAACTGGAGGCGGGCCGAGAGAAGGAGAGAGAGAGAGAGAGAGAGGGAGGGAGAGAGGGCCAGCAACCAGCCGTTCTGCGCCGAGCCAATTTTCACCAGACATTGGATCGCGCTATCAGCGGGCCAGGCTTCGCCAATGCGCTGCTTGCTTTTATTTTTGGTGCCGGACTTGCAGGCGGTGACGGGTAGGGTGTGGGGGATTCGGGTATTGGGTGAGTTAGTGAGTAAGCGTGTGTGTGTGTGTGTGTGTGTGTGTGTGTGTGTGTGTGTGAGAAAGAGCTGAGGTAGGAGCCGGAAACGATTTAAAAAAAACAAAAACTGAATAACTTGCTTTGCTCAGTGACCAGCCGGAGTCACTAAAGTTTGGAGTAACTTTTGTAACTGACACATACATTACACATGCGCTGTCCACTTGCTCATACAAATACACAAACACGCATCAGTGCATACACATGTCCTGACACATGCATGCACAACACACACACACACACACACACACACACGCGCGCGCATGCACACATACGTACATATCGATGGAGGATGCACGATCATTTACACACACAATGCGCATTATATATACATGAAGTCTCTTGCGATGCATAGTGGCTACATACAATAACCACAAAGTATACAAGGAGCAACTTCATGTTGTACTAATTTCTAATCTGAAAGGCTTTGAATATATGTTGCCAGACGAAGTAAAGCATATTTATTACTTATAGCCAGAAGAATCAGTTTGAAGCTTGATGGACAGTTTTGTTTTGTTTTGTTTTTAGGACTGCATAGTTCTCAGATTTCCTTGCATCTTGCACATATTAGAATAAAATGCATTCTTGTTTGTATAAAGTTAGTAATCTTTCGTTAAATTCTTTAAGAAACTTTTCCCCCATCCCCTACTCCCTGATTTTCCCGGATATCATCAGAACCATATCTATACAGTACATAGCAAACAGAAGATGCCCGTGTCCTCCGGTTTCGTTCGTGTAGATATATAGCAGCATCTTGCATGCTTTGTTTGGCAGCCGGTGAGGAGACATCTTTAAAATACGCAGCCAAAACTTTACACATTTCACGTACATACTCATGAAAAGCGGACCCCCCCCCCACCCCCCCTCCCCCCCCCCCGGTCTAGCCGTAGACCATTACGTTTGGCGCTTATTTTCAGAAATCTTTTGACTGCAAAGAGAAATAGCCTTTCAGCCGGTGTGTGGTCTGCCTCAAGGCCCCCCCCCCCCCCCCCCACACACACACACACTTCGGCAGCATAGTTCAGCATTGGCTAAATCTGGGTATCGAACAGTTGAAAGAAAACTGACAGGGACCTCTCTCCCGAAGACCATAGCAGTTTAAAGATACCAAACCGCCTTCCTTTGCACGCTGTGCCATGTCGTTCAGCTCATGGGAAACTGTCAGACGAGTGGACAAACCTAAATATTCGTACATGTTAACAATTGTCAGTACGTGTTCACTGGATACCCATTTCTCACAAGATGCAACATGGCGGCCATTCCTGAAAACAATGGTGTTCGATTTGTGCAGGTTGACAACAAGACCAAGATCTGCTGTTTCCCACAAAACGTTCAACTGATTTTGCAAACCACACACAGTATATGAGGCCAAGATCACATCATCTGCGAAAATAATTACAATTTGCACAAGGTCTGGCGTTAAGTTAATGCCATGCCTGCCAAGTTCTATGATTTTATTGGCTGATTCATGAATGAACATGGAAAACTAAATTGGGCTGCATAAATCCCCTTGTTTCAGGCCGCGGGGGCACATGAAGGAATCGGTGAGATCACTACCTGATCGAACTTTGGCTTTATAACTTTGTACCTATACACTATTGCCTGGTATATTCTCCCCTTTACGTCGCGTTTTCGCAAAATGTTCCACAGTTTGGTACGGACCGCAGAATCAAATGCTTTTCTAAAGTCAATGAATGCCACGTATGTCTTTCTGCATTAAAGCCATTAAGGAGAGAGAGAGAGAGAGAGAGAGAGAGAGAGAGAGAAACTCCAAGCACTGGTTTACGACATCCTTCCTTGGAGGAGGGTGCCGGAAAGCGAAGCTCGGAGTGTGTGTGAGCGAGAGAGAACAACTGCTGAGTCGAATTTTGATTAGATTTGGAAAACGGGCTGACTCGCACAGATGTGTATATGGGGAGAAATCTAGGATAACACAGGGACATTTAGTGTCAGCAGTTGAAGCTTTTTATTATTTACGTGCACAAAATAAAGCTGACCGCCAACAGACGAAGAAGAACCGATACTGAAAACACATGAAAGATTAAGAACGCGCACTTTTAAACCGGACACAACGTAAACAATGAGCATATTTTCGGCATAAATGCATTCCACCGTGCAAGCAGCGAACAAACAGTTACGCTACACCGGGGAGCGGGGATAGCTCAGTGCTAGTGGTAAACTCCAAGCACTTGTTTATGACATCTTTCCTTTGGAGGAAGGTGCCGGAAAGCGATGCTCTCAGTGTGTGCTAGTGGTAAAGCAACGGGCTCGTGATGGAACGGTCGCGGATTCAAATTCCGGCGGGAGGATTTTTCTTTTTCAGGGTCCACTTTCAGTACTTGTCTGTTTCACCTACTTATTACCACAGTAGCACGCAAAAGATTTCGGTCATTCTGCCAGAAGTGCAGGTGTCGTGTTACAGCAAAACACACATGTATCCTACGCCTGTGGCTTCGAATAGTGACACTGTAAACTGGTGCATGGTTGTATGATATACACAGAAGCTGAGCAGAGACGGCACCAGTGTCACACGGCACTAGCCATGTAACAACTAAACAGCGTTGCAACCACTTTGGTGGCTATTCAGAACGCACTGTGTAAAGCTACAATCACTCATTCAGAGTTGCACACGACTAGAGCGATGTGAGTCTGCTCGGAAGCAAAGAATAACGCTCTAGTCGCCATTGTCAAGCGCATAGAGCTCATCTCGAGGTGAGTCTCTCAACAAGTGTTCATATATCAATTCAGTAACAAGCAGAGGTGACGTATTTGACGGTGTTGAGAATATCTCCTTGTTTTGGAGCAGGGGTAGCTGATGTTGGTGGGAGCGCCGGACTCGTGATCGAAAGGTCGCTGGCTCGACTCCCTGCAGGAGCGGCGGGAGATTTATTTCCTCTCCAGGATCAGCCTTCTATGCTGACTCTTATTTCGGTATCCGTTCCAACCCCGTGTTACCGCAGTAGCGTGTATTAGATCCCGGCCATTCTGCCAAATATGCAGTTGGCAGGTTACAGCTAAACACGGATGCACCTTACGTATATGGCTTTACATGAAGTGACATGTGATGGTGCATGGTTGTATGGTGTGTACAGAACGTGTGCCGGGACCGCAGCAGTTTCACGTGCGTGGCAACAGTCATGTAACAATCAGAGCTGTAAGTACGTACACCATTTCGGTGGATATTCAAAACACGCTATAGAAAGCTACATTCACTCATTTAGAATCACACGCGACAAGAGCGCAGGAAGTCTGCTCCAGGACGGAGAACAGCGCTATATAAAAGCGACCAATCATGTCCCATCCATGTGTTGTCCCTAATATGTCAACCCGACATCCGAGGACATGAAGCCCCACATCATCACCCATCCATGTGTGTGTACAATAAACCATGCAGTTAGGATCCTGTGTTAGAAAGTACGCTGTCAGACATCTTTGAATGATTTTTAATATTTCTGAAGATGCCGCTCTTAAATTCACAGCAGCACCCCCGCCCCCCCACGCCCCCGCCCTTTAAAAAAAAAAAAGTGCGCCAACTATCCGGTAGAAACGGTAGGAACAGGGGCACAACACAGGTACGAACGTATCGCGCTGGAGTTTCTAATACACCGCCAACGTGAGCATGGAACGATACCACGTACGTCACGGCTGCTGAACGCTGTTAGCGTCACTGTCAGTTACACGCCAGCATGCTGAGTTGTCACGTTTTCTGGCTGTTTCCTCTTTATATTTCTACTCTAGGCTACGTTTCCTGTTTGCTTCACTTTAGTTGTTTTCATTTACAGCAGCAGACAGATCACTTTGACAGTGCTTTCCTGTTTTTGTTCCTCCTGCTTCCCTCGTCTGCACGGGCTGCGGCTACCATCTTCAACGGTGGCAGCATCACAACAGTTACTTAGCAGCAGCAGTTCTGTTATTGCCATGACAGCCAATACTATTACCATTGCAGCTACTAGTACTTCTTCGCCCTGATATAACCGCAGTGGTTGATTGGGCGTAAAACACCAAGTTACTTACTTACTAGCACTTCTGTTGCTGAGAATACTAATGCTACTACTACTGCCTTGGTCACAATGACTGGACTCAAAGCACCAATTAACTAACTAACTAACCTTGGTCACAGGGGCAACGCAACAACTAGTAGAATATTACCGGAACTACTGTAGCAAATAACACAACTGAAACAACGACATTACTGCCACTTTTGCTGCGACTAGGTGCACTAGTACTACTTCTGTTACTACTGTTACAGTTAGCTAGCAATTAACTTTTATCGCTCTGTCAAACGCAAGGAAGAGTGACAAAATGTTATAAGCATATGCATATTTTGAAACTCATCTCGTGTAAACCTTTACACAAGTCAAATGTACAACTCAATCCAAACACAAATATAAAACAAAACAAAACGTACACAAACATCAAGCACAAATGTTCCAAGATATATTCCCTTCAGTATTGTCCGTGTTATAAAGCGTACAAGACTAGGACACATAAGTATCGTCGACCATTCCATCAGATTTATCGATACTAGATTATGGAAAAGGTGTACAAAAAGAACGGACAAAACCATTCTGTTGGGGTTTTATAACTGCAAAGAGCCGTACAAAAAAAAAAAAAAAAAAAAAAAGCCCAACAGGGCAATTTAGAAAAACAAGAGAGGAGATGTGAAAGTCAGTAAAAAATGTTGATCGTACTGATGTCTACACGCCTCAGATACAACATAAGAAATGTTGACTGTATCGACGCCAACACGCCCCAAATGCAAGACGATCGCAGAAATGTTGACTGCATTGATACGTAACACCCTAAAATAAAAGAGAACATAAGAAATGTTAATTGTGTTGACGCTTGCATGCCTCAAATGCGACCCAATATAAGACATGTTGACTGCATTGATGTCTACAAACCTCAATCGTAAGGCAAGACAACATCAAAGGGAAGACAGCATAAGACATGTTGATCGTGTTGACGCTGGACAGCAAAAGACATGTTGATTACATTGATGCCAAAAAGCCTCAAAATTAATGCAAGTCAACATAAGACATGTTGATTGTGTTGACGCTGGACAACAAAAGACATGCTGATTGCATTGATGCCAACAAGCCTCAAAATTAACGCAAGTCAACATAAGACATGTTGATTGTGTTGACGCTGGACAACAAAAGACATGTTGTTTGCACTGAGGCCATGAAGCATCAAATGCAAGACAGCAGGAGGCTCGTTTTTCATTACAATACTACAAAGGCTTTGGGGAGTAGGTAGGAGCACCAGCTGTTCCGTCTTGACGTATGTACATAGCACCTCTATGGTATAGCGTATCGCATGTAAGCCTTCTTCATCCAACCTCCTCTCGGGTTGCACTGCTATCGCATTGATCAAATGGTGTGCACCTGTGCCGTGCTGGAATAGCTCATCACAATCACGGGATAAATCTAAACAACTTTGCGACTGACCGCAGGGAAAACTGCAGGTAGTAGACTAACTCGCGGCACTGAAAGAGTTTGGGTTCGTTGACACTCTACGGTGCCTTAAAGAACTGTAATTGAGCAATCCATGGACGTTAACTCGTCAGTTAGTGTACAAAAGAATAGGTGATGTCTTCTGGCGTCATGCGATTGGTTGAACACATCGGTTTACGTTTTGGTGACAGGCGATCCCTCTAACTGTGACTTCCACCCAACACTCGCTGTTTACCAG
>JABMCL010002481.1:795000-810000 GCA_018857735.1 Alviniconcha marisindica | reverse complement strand
TGTGTGTGTGTGTGTGTGTGTGTGGACGTGCGTGCGTGCGCGCATCTTTTGCATAGTTATGCTTGAACCCTTTTTTTTGGATAACATTTTCCATCTCGATGTACATTATGTGTGTATGCTTGTTCAGCGCTTTGAGCCGCAGGGTAGGCACTTTACAGATTTCCATTGTTATTATTATTATATGACAAAGTAGACGAAAGAGTCGTCGGGAAGCTTTGTCTTCCAGTCATGCGCAATGGGAATTGAACATCCCACAAAAACATCGCGGCTGTGGTGAGTTATCTGAGCGATTCATCTAATCTCACTGATTACTCTGGGACCATTTTTCACGAGACTCTGCCAAAGAGGCTTGTGGCGAAAGCCGTGCTCGGGGTGTTAAAAGTAAACGTTTCAGAATAACTGAAATGCATCATGTTCTAATGACCCACCGATGCGGTTGAGGCGTATGGTTGAGGCGTATGCATAAGAATCCGAAAGAGCGCTGTATGTACACGCAATATGTCGCCCGTCGTAGACACTTGTAAGACTAGGTGGCGGTGCTCTTGCGGCTGCTTGATGTTCATTTAGGTAAGACGAGCTGAATTTCCTGGATAGGATTAATACATCGTAATGAGAACGCTCATTTTCTTGCCCCCACCCCTCCCCCCTCGCCCCCAACAACAAAACAGCAGACAGCCCCCACGCCCCCCCCCCACCCCTCCACACACACACACAAACTCAAAACATAGGAACACACAAACGGCCACCTAAAGCAGTCGCACAACATATCCATCCATTTTTTTAACGTTGCCATTATTTCGCCAATCACCGACCATTCGTTAATATAGAGATGGATTTGTGAGTGCCAGAACCTATACTGCACGTGACATAGCTGACCTCGACGACAGTTTATAACAAGCTGACAACCCACCATTGACAGGGCAATCTCACACCCAGTAACCACCATGACAATGCTTGCCTTAATTCGATCTGCCAGGGCTTGCATTCGCCTTTCTTCTTCTTTTTCCCTCGTTCAGTCACAAGACGCGTAATCCGCACAGCAACGGAGTTTCGTCGGCTGTCCAGTCAGGAAATGACAACCGCTCATTTCCGCATCTATCCTGACTAACTACGGCCGTCACTGGCTATCTGTGTGGGTCATATGACGCTAGTCACTTTCTTGATGACAGAAACAGTATCGGTTTTTGGAGGGATCAGTGGCGTGGCCTACGTGTTTTGCATCCGAACTGACCGCCGTGCGCTTTAGTCGAGGTGGACGTTTAGCAAACAGAACTCTTGATTCTTCCTCGTTACATCTGTAAAGTTCCTACCTGGGGAAATCAGAAAGTGTAGCCCTCCGAAAGAGTACACAGACAAGACTTTCAACCTCGATAAACGCGAAAACTAGTAGTTTTCCATGGAATGGGTCAAAGTAAAGATACATGAGTAGAGAGAAAAAATCGTTACAAGGTAAACAATCTTTGCTGTGAATGTATCACGTGCACTGCTCCGTCTTCTCTTTGTGACTGCATGTCTTCAACTTCACACACCCTCCCGTACTCACGGTCTTCTGATACTCTCAGCCTCCAGATTCCTCGTACCAGATATTCCACTGTAGGAGCCCTCGTCTTTTCTTCCTTCGGCCCCTCTACATGGAATCACCTTCCTCTTCCTCTCCAAAATCAAGCAACAAACACAACCAACCAAACAAACAAACCAAAAACAAACAAACAAAGACAAAAACAACAACAACAACAATACACACACACACACACACACACACACACACACACACACACACACACACACACACACACACACACACTGTAAAGTCATGAAAACGTCTCTTGGACTCCTTCAAAAATGACCGCAAAACGTTAATTTTCCCCAAACATTTATAGACCCGCCGTGTTTACCACTCTGGCACTGCTGTTTTCCTTCATTCGTCGTGGAATGTTAGGTTAAAACCGTTTGGCTTTGTTTTGCCATGAAAACATAGCAGTTTTGTTTCGTCATTAATATTTACTTTTGAAGTGCTTCCACGACGACATTATAAGGTATGATCAAATTTAACAACAATCAGTTTTGGTTTGTGTAATTTACTAGCAGTTAGAACCCTGGAAATGGGCCGGTTTGGAGGAAGCACTACGTAACTGTAGAGTACAGCCGAGGTGCTGTCTAAAACATATCTACACTAAATGAAATAGAAAAGGAGAAAATGGATGCGGTACATTTTATTCTGCTTTTGGGCAATTACAGGCCTACAGATTTAATAGTTGAATTTTAAACAATAGGTTACCATAGAAACCTCGTCTTTTGTCGTCATGAATGAATGAATACTTTGGTGAAACCGAGAAATGTTAGTCTTCATCAAAATATATTTGGCTGTTTAACGCGTTTCTTCTTTAAAAACAACTTTTATTGAAGGATTTTTAAGTTTGGTGATGCATTTCTGTAATCTTTGTCTATTTTAGATTTTTGTTGAATGATAATTAAAATATTAATCCCAGAATCAGCGACTTGCTAACTCAGCTTCTACTCAGACAGAGCCATAAGTGACAGAGCAAGAAGTATTTGATCTTAACTAATGCCACTGGCAACTGCTCAATGTGTAAATCACTACCCTATCGTTTACTGCACAGAACGACATGTATATAATTAACTCATACGACTCATTAAATTCCAAACTACAAACCAGGGAGCCGGAGGCCGTAACTGTCCATACGGGTTAGGAACAACCTGGAGTATTCAGATAAAACCACATAACCATCCCGAAGACAGGGATCACACATTAGTGTAGAACTGGACAAACTGGTAGTCTTAACCCCGCAGGATAGCTCAATTGGTAGAGCGTCGGACCGAAAAGCCAGGCAGCACGTTGACACGGGTTCGATTCCCAAGTACGGTATCATGACTCCCAGAGTCAACTTTCAGTGCATGACTCTCGACCTTACGGTGTTCGTGCAACCCCCGTGTGCAATAGCAGATATCAACACCTCTGTGCATGTTAAAAAACTAAACTCTGGCAGCCATAGAGCACTGTTTAGGCACACGAACATGCTGCACACGCTGTTAGGAAGGGGTAGCGCTGCTCTTGCAGTTGCTGTAGCCTTACCATGGGTAGGTGACCCGATAATCTGCCATTGAGAGGTAAGTCTCTCTCGCTGTCGAAATGAGGGAGAAATGGAAATCCACCAATCAGAGGTAATTAAGAGTCTCACTCGCTGTCCAAATCGAAGAGAAACGAAAATCCACCAGTGAGAGGTAGCTGTCTCACTCTCTGTCGAAAAGAAGGAGAAATATAAATTCATCAATGAGAGGTAAAAGTCTCACTCGCTGTCGAAAAGAGGAAGAAATGGAAATACATCAATGAGAGGTAAACGTCTCGCTGTCCAAATCAAAGAGAAACGAAAACCCACCAATGAGAGGTAAGGGTCTTGCTCGCTATCTACGTAATACGTACATCTTCAGATCTTGAGCTGCTGGAAGAGGGTTTGAAAGGAATGAAGCAAAAAGCAGCGCCACACATATGAATGAACCAGAAAGGGAGAATTTAGACGGGCAGAATGTTGGGCCCTAGGCAAAGGCTATATATATAGCCCTGTCAGGAGACGGTTTCTGTGGGCGTTAAGCACCATGTTTACTTACTTACAGGAAGGAGAGAACCTTGGACAGTTCTGGCTTTTTTTAGGGGGGGGGGGGGGGGGGGGGGGGGGAGGCGGAAGAGGGCTTCAATTTCTACACCCACGACAGTAACCGGAGGATGAAAATTACACGAAAAGGATGTATACACATAAACCAGTGTCCTCTGTCTCTGTCTCTGTCTGTCTGTCTGCCTGCCTGTCTGTCTGTCTGTCTGTCTGTCTGTCTGTCTGTCTGTCTGTCTCTCTCTCTCTCTCTCTCTCTCTCTCTCTCTCTCTCTCTCTCTCTCTCTCTCTCTCTCTCTCTCCAGACGTCTGGTTGGAAAGGCGCCAAATGGCCTTCGCTTAGCCGAACTTCAATGGCCCTCGCTGAGCCGAACTTCAATCAGTTTTAGAAACTACCTGTAGCAGAAAATAATGAAACATTGTGATAAAAAAAAAAAGAAGTAATAAAGCGGTTGTTACACCTTTGCAGTGTTTACCCTATAGTCCCCCCGCATCTGTCACATCATCCCCCTCCCTCTCCCCAAGTCCCCTCCCGCTGTCCTGCCATTGTCGTAATAATACTAATAATAATAGATAACTTTTATATAGCGCTATTCTCTGATGTACACAAAGACACTGCGCTTTACAACACTCTCCAACATTTTCTAAGTGAAAACAAAATAATCAAAGGTAATAATGTTCATGAAAGTAATACATATATAAGAACTAACAATGCATATATATACACAAAAAATATGAAGTACATGTGCCGTATGAGAAGCGGCAGTATATAATACAAATAAATAAATCATTATGTTACTACGTACCCTTAATTCCATCCCTCCCAGTCCCCACCCCGCCCCCAACACACGCACACGCACGCACACACTCTCACACCCACACACACACACACACACACACACACACACACACACACACACACACACAGCTGCCAGTGTCCTGTTGCTTTGTCGTAGTCCCTGTGCTCTTTGTCATTACCTGCATATATATATATATATATATATATATATATATATATATATATATATATATATATATATATATATATATATAATCTGTCTTCGTCACCATGCTCTGTCACCATTTCCATGCATATCGGCTATGATTAGTATCTTCCCTTATGCCTGTCACTGTCCCTTTTCTCTGTCTTCAACCCTCTATCTGCTCTGTTCGGATTTTTGTGGTTGGGTATCGTTTTTGGAAGTGGTATGGAAGAAGCGTATGTTGACCGGCGGTCTTCTCCAGTTCCTTCTTGATGCCGTAGAGTTTGGTGTGTGTGTAGCTGGACTGCTGCCGGCCACACATTATTTGTGTCGTGCGGGGCAAGACAGAGTCACTGCGCTACTGGCGCTGTCCAAAACATCACGGTACCATGTACTTTAACGCCATGAGCGCACTGCAGGAGGAATGTGCTCTGTCCTACAGTCTTTTTCACGAACCTAACGGTGGGCGGAGCGGGGGGTCGGGGGGCGGGGGGGGGGGGGGGGGGGGGGGGGGGGGGGGGGGGGGGGGGGGGGTTAGAAAAGGAAGATGCAAAACAGCGGTCGATGTCTCTTGTCGTCCCAAGCAGTTCCAGGTTTGAAGATTGACAGCTCTCTGTTTAGTATCGAATTTTCGGTGAGAGCCCCTTGAAGGCCACCGTGCATGAGATTGCCAGACGACTGGGCGCTTTGTGCACAGTTCAACTGAAGATGGCATCTGTGCACTCGGAAAACACGTAAAATGCTCTCAGAATTTCCCCAACGTTGCCTTTGAAACAGTTTCATTGTTCGTCTGACTGACGATGGCCCTCTTTCGTCCTTTCAAGGAAGATCGTCTAGCGCTTCCTTTTTCCACGCCTCGCTCCTCCAGGCGATCGATGGTGTGATGTCCTTGGCTTTGTTTCCGCAGGTAATGTCTCAAGGTCCTCAACGCTTCAGACAATCCCAGACGCAAGCGACATACGACGGTTGCGTTGCCTGCCATTTCCCTTCACTCCGAAGGTGGATGTCGACCATTGATGTATTCTAGTCTGGGCTTCCCATTCCACTTTTCACTTTTAGTGAAGATGAAGGCATGTGTAGTCTGACTGTCATCGCTTGATCCAAACACGTAAAAGGTTAAAAATAATGCTATTTATTAGGACAAGACAAAACCAGCAAATTTTCGGGGTAATCCCCTTTGTCAAGCTACAAAACGACATTTAAACAACAGCTAAACGGTCAAAAACGATGAAAAATGAACTGAAAAGCTAAACTACTGACCTGTTTTTGTTTGAGCTATGTTGTTTTCCTGTCCAGTGCTTGACAGAAAAACAACTTAGCTCAACCAAAAAAATATAAGTGGTTTTGCCTTGTCCTAATAAATAGCGTTCTTTTGAACCTTTTATGTGTTTGGATCTTGTTTTAGAACGCTAGCAGTCATTCTTGTTTCAAATTTTTCCATCTCTTGAGGCAGTCAATTAAGCGGAGGGCATGGGTGACTGTTTCCACCTCCGTTGTCAAGCTGGAGGTTGAGACCGTATACACTGTCTCCATGGATGGTGGTCGCACCTTGCTTGACAGTGAAGCCCCACCCTGACTGGTCTTTGGTGACTGATCACTATGAGGTTTTGCGGTTTGCTGTTTTGTGGAATGAGAAGCTTGATCTCTGACTCCGTTGCTGTTATTGTCACATATTGCCTGTAGGTCAGCATACTGTCGAAGCGGAACCCGAGGTATCTCAGAGGCTTGTTCGTTCACCACAGCTCCATCAGATGTGACTGCTGGCATCGGTTTGCCTGCTGCTCTGTTGTCAAGAGTGCACCAAAATGCTTGTGCCTTGTCTGGGTTGATATGAGATCCGGTGTCGTGACACAACTGGGATACACTATATATCCAGTTGCTGTAGCACTGCTCCGGCTGCCTCCTGGGAGTCCCTTGGTGTTTTGTGGATCAGCCTGTCATCCGCCAGTGTAAGACTCTCGCTGGGTTCATTTGGGTTCAGGTCTGCCAGGCCTTTGATGTATACATTGAAGAGGACCAGTGAGAGCGGTGATCCTTGTGGTAGGCCCATTACGAGCTGATGAGGAGCAGAACACAAGACTGAATAACGTATGTCACCAAGTGTTTCGAGATATTTATTTTTTAGGGCGAAATATTGAAGTCACCGGGAAGTTGGTTGTACTGGGAGGCCAGAATGTGCGTGTCCGGCCTGTAGTCGAAGCACGCAAGCTTTGTTCTTTTTAACCTAAAAAAGCCCCCACCCCACAAAAAAAGGAAAAAAAAAGAAGAAGAAAAAAAGAAGAAAAAAAAGAAGAAGAAGAAGACGGAAGCAAAAAAAGAAAGAAACCCATTAACAACGACAGAAACAACAAAACAGAAAACGAATTCGATCTTTGATAACACTGGGGCTCTATCACGGGAACGTAATTATCCACCAGGAATAAACATTTGGATATTGTGAAACTATTCCACTTCGATGGCCCCGCCATAGAAAGAAGCCTTTGTCATACTGGTGAATACACACAGTGCTCTAAAAATCAAGACTCCAAAAAGACCACCCAGAGCGAAAGAAATAGAAATAATTTCGGGATTTGGGTTGAAGTCGAATAAAGTTTTAATTGGCAGCGCAGTGGATACATAACATAACTAAAGTAACTAGTAGCTGTTAAGTGTCTATCTTTCATCAAAACACAGAAATTTCCACTCGAAAGACTAGAGTTATATATATATGTAAAAAAAGACAACAAATCTCTGTCTCTCTCTCTCGTCTCTCTCTCTCTCTCTCTCTCTCTCTCTCTCTCTCTCTCTCTCTCTCTCTCTCTAATGTGTATATATAATGCACAGAGACATTATATATATATATATATATATATATATATATATATATATATAGATAGAGAGAGAGAGAGAGAGAGAGAGAGAGAGAGAGAGAGAGAGAGAGAGAGAGAGAGCGCCTACAAAAAGGGGTCAATTTCCTCCATTGTCATTGTGCCGTAACTGTTTCTACCTTAGTTGCTTCAAAAAGTCAAATCGCCGTATTAGTGCGAGCTGTCGTGTACTAAGCTATTCATTTTTTTTTCATATTAATTTTTATTAGAGCGACTTGGTGTTCGATTATTTTTCTTTTGTAGCCAAACCGCATTTTCAACAGGATGTGACGTCAGTGTTACTGGCTAGACGGCCTGTTCCGGTATTCATGAAGGGATTATGTAGGCCAGCCACAGGTCGTAAAGATACGACAGAAGCGTCTTGCGGTTAATCGTGATAATATTTATGGGACACGTATGCAGCTTTACAGATGAGGAAACGTATCTGGGTTCAGATCGCAGTACACTCCATACTCAGTCGAATGATAGCATTACTTCCTTCTGTGTGCTATCAAAAGTTCCCTAAACTCTCTTTACTATATTCCGTCAAATGCTTATGTCGCTGTCGATAACGTATATTCCGTCACACGTTTGTATGACTATGTACACTTTATAATGCGTCAGACGTTAGTATAACTCTCCATACCCTTTACTCCAGCAAAATTTAATGTTGTCACAACTTTCTATACACTGTGAATTTCGTCAAAATAATAATAATGTTCGTATAATTATCCACATCCCATAAATATTCCCTCGCACATTTGCGTAACTGTTCACACGTTGCTTTCCCCTAACTGTCTCTATACCTACATAATTATTCCGTCAACCGTTTGCATCACTGTCTGTACTTTGTATTCCGTTTGGCTTGAATGGAGAGTATAATATAGGCCTGTATTTGCGAATCATGGATGCGGAAGAAGTGAGTGTTTAGTCATAACTTGAGTGAAGATCGACAATGTCTGGGAGTCGCTGATGGAGAAAAGTAGATGTTCCAGCTCCTCACGACACTCAGAAGACAACGAGTTTCAGCTGGAGGCCGGTCAAGAGGGTGAGTGACTCCGAAGTTATAGATTCGTTCAGGCGAGATCAAGAGGAGGGAGGTGAGCTGGACTCTCACGAAGAAGTTATAGTTTATTTGCGGGTCCAGGCGAGATCAAGAGGAGGGAGGTGAGCTGGACTCTCACGAAGAAGTTATGTTTTATTTGCGGGTCCAGGCGAGATCAAGAGAGGGAGGTGAGCTGGACTCTCACGAAGAAGTTATCGTTTTATTTGCGGGTCCAGGCGAGATCGAGAGGAGTGAGGTGAGCTGGACTCTCACGAAGAAGTTATCGTTTTATTTGCGGGTCCAGGCGAGATCAGAGGAGGGAGGTGGAGCTGGACCCTCAAGAAAGCCCAGAAGAGATCAAGAGGAGGGAGGTGGAGCTGG
Source organism: Alviniconcha marisindica (assembly GCA_018857735.1). NCBI lineage: Eukaryota > Metazoa > Mollusca > Gastropoda > Provannidae > Alviniconcha > Alviniconcha marisindica. The sequence continues at coordinate 801,119 of JABMCL010002481.1, read as the reverse complement.
ACCCTCAAGAAAGCCCAGAAGAGATCAAGAGCAGGGAAGTGGAGCTGGGTTCAGAAAGTTGGACTTCTTTTGCTTCATTTGTTCCTCAACAGCAGTGCTACGGACATTGTCCTTGTGACTCTGCTCCGCACAGCAATTGAGAGCAACAGCGTGGTACACTATGGTTACTAGGGGACACTGCTTGTTGTTCTGGCGGTGGTCCACGGCCTCCTCGGTCTTCCGGATCGGAGCGCTCGGTCGAGCCTTCACTCTTTCCCCCCTGTCCCCGTCCCTAATAAGCCGCCTCGCTTCTGTTGACGTAAAGCAAAATGTTTACTTACTTAGCTTAATTATCTTGTGCCTTTAACATACTTCTGCGGCAGGCTGTAGGGTGCGCGACAACTTATGGGTTTGTAGACGAAGCGGCGACTAAACTGCAATTAACATACAGGAATAATTAAGTGAGTGAAACTGTATTTACTTACTCGTTTATTTACTTGTTTATTATTTGTCAAAGGCAGACAGCCGATTTTCTTTTCTAAGGATTAATAAAGGCAGACAACTGAATTTCTTTTTTAAGTATTAATAAAGTATTATTGTATTGTTACACGTGGTACAGGAAAGTTATTTTGTTAGTTAGTTCTTGGATTTTTACGTCCCGTCACCTGCTCAGGGATTTTCTTATATGCGATCCTAACTTCGGGCAGCCAATGCAGTGCATTTAGGAGTGGTTTGAAGCCTTCCCTTACGGGGCAGATTCATTCATGACTTTCACGACCGAAGCGTTTATTAGAGGCAGTCGGTCACTCCTTCAAGTTGGCGTGGTCTAGACGATACAGGACGAGGAACACACCCCGAGTTTGGTAATCGTGTCACCTGTCAAAGGGACTGTGACTGAGGAATTCCATCGAAGAGCCAAACGTCAACAGGCCTTCTGGTAACGATGTCCCGACCGCCATGGATAATCTCGAGTCTAGACTGACACGAAAAACTTCGCCGCTTTTGCCGCAGAATAACACAACGCAGGAGACGCTGATCGACGTAATAAACTCATTATTACGATTGGGTCAGCCGCTTGATTGATTCGTGACAGTTAACACCACCTCCCCCGCGAGGATCATATCAGGGCGAATCACATGTAAACGTCACTGCTCATATTACCCGTCACTTGTGTTTGAAGAGAATTTGGAAGAAACTGAATCTGAATGAAGCAGGACAGTAGAAGTAATCAAGTCCGCAGAGTTTCCAGCAGAGGGCGAAACATGCAAAGATTATAATCATTACGGCCTATTCCAGGCTTAAAGGTATGTACATTTAAAGGAAAACTGAACCCAAGATATATTAGGGGCCCAGTCAGTAGGACAGGAATATTAAGTATACACACAGTCGTATGCCCACTTGATTTCTCGTCCATTTTGTTAAAATTCCACATTTGAAACCCCGAAAACACGATCATGAGAGCTGCCATTTTGTGCCCATAAGCCTGTCTCAGTCTTTGACGTCATAAACAAGAATCTGAAACAAGAATGACTGCTAGCGTTCTAAAACAAGATCCAAGCACCGGACATAGCTCACCTCAAAAAAAAATAAGGGATTAGCTCTCCAATTCATTTTTCTTTCTATTTTAATAATAATGATAATAATAATGGAAATTTCTAAAGCGCATACCCCGCGGCTCAAAGCGCTGAACAAGCATATTATAACACACAAAATATACATCGAGATGGAAATGTTATCAGCAATAAAAATGTTTATACATAATGTAGACGAGTGTTCAAGCGTAACTATGCAAAAGATGCGCGCGCGCGACACACACACACACACACACACACACACACACACACACACACACACACACACACACACACACACACACAACACACTGTAAGCAGATCTGATTGGGTGCAAGTCGGGGAATTGTTAGTGAAATGTTGAGAAAGAAACTGTGAGTTTGCTTTTGAAGGATATGAGATTGAGCAGTCCCTGTGTCTGGGGGGAGATTGTTCCAGATGTGGGGCCAAAGTGTGAGAAAAGTGCGAAACCATGGGTTTGCGATGAAGCGTTGGAGTTTGAGCATCGTGTGTCTGCAAGAGCTGAGAAGCGTGGTCGTACGAAGGACGTAAAGGTTTTAGTAGATCAAAAGAAGGAGGCACGTAACCTGTTGATTGCGTTGTAAGGTATTTGTAGTGTTTGTTAATGTCCTCAGATGTCAGTTGACATATTAGGGAAAAGCTGAGATCAATGCGAAGCATGGTTCAATATAGCTTTACGTCCACGGAAACCAGAAGGCTCGTTAGGACAGACAGCCCAGGACGGCCACCTCGGCAACCATGGTTCAGGAGCTGTGTGAGAGTCGAGGTGGACGTCCTGGACTGTCCGTCCTAACGAGCCTTCTGGTTTCCGTGGACGTAAAGATTTATTGCACCGTGCTTCGGCATTGGTCACAACTTGTCCCTAATATGTCAACTGACATCTGAGGACATAAAGCATCACTTCATCATCATAGAGCAACCAATTGAAACCTGCAGATTAAAATACTTGACCATTTTCGACTGTTCCAAGTCAGCTTGCGACATCGGTTCGGTTCTCCTTTAAATTCTGCGTCCTCGCACTGTATTAGAAGAGGAAGTCAGGTAGGTAGTTACGGGTGTTGTTCCAGGCATGGGACAGGTGCAGGTATAGATATATATATGTCCTCCAAATCCTCGACTTTTTTTCTAAAACCTTTTTTTTTCTCAGTCTCATTGCGCTGATATACGACTCTCTCTCTCTCTCTCTCTCTCTCTCTCTCTCCTCTTCTCTCTCTCTCTCTCTGTGTGTGTGTGTGTGTGTGTGTGTGTGTGTGTGTGTGTGTGCGTGCGTGCGTGCGTGCGTGCGTGCGTGCGTGCGTGCGTGCGTGCGTGCTGTATGCCTTGAATCTTTCAAATGTGTGTGTGTGTGTGTGTGTGTGTGTGCGTGCGTGCGTGCGTGCGTGCGTGCGTGCGTGCGTGTTGTATGCCTTGAATCTTTCAAATGTGTACAGTTAAAGAATGTGCGAGCGCTTAGGGCCTGTGCGGGTCAGGCGCTCTAAGTACCCATTATTATTATTACAATATTATCAACTCTTCACATCTTCAAAGAAAGCATGCAGACAGGGGCAAAAGCAGGAGCAATCGAGCGTGCGGCAGTATGTGTCACGCATCCACATTTTCCACTGTCGCCCATAATCGTGGGCTCAGTGGGGGTAAAACAGGATTGTATCTCACATCAGCGAGATGATTTACGCCTCTCTCCGTGTCTCTTTTTGTCACTGTCCTGTCTGTCTGTCTCTGCCTGCCTGTCTGTCTCTGCCTGCCTGTCTGCCTCTCTGTGTTTCTGTCTGTCGATTTGTGTGCCTGTCTATGTGTCTTTGTCGCTGTCCTGTCTGTCGACCTGTCTGCCTCCCTGTGTGTGTGTGTGTGTGTGTGTGTGTGTGTGTGTGTGTGTGTGTGTGTGTGTGTGTGTGTGTGTGTGTGCGTGCTCTGTCTCTCCCTGTCTCTGTCTGTCATTGTCCTTTCTGTCTGTCTCTGCCGGTCTGCCTCTCTTCTCGCCCTGATATAACCGTACTGGTTGACTGGTAAAACACCAGAGAGGTAGGTAAGTTACTTACCTGCCTCTCCGTCTGTCTCTGTGCATCTGTCATTTGTCTGTCATCTATCTCTTTATCTGTCTGTGTGTTTCTGTGTGTCTGTCATCTAACTCTCTGTATCTGTCTGTCTCTGTGTCTGCCATCTAATTGTCTGTCTGTCTCTGTGTGTCTGTCATCTGTCTCTCTTTCCCAGTTTTTTCTCTGTATTTGTATTTTGCGCCCTTTGCCTTTGTGTGTGTGTGTGTGTGTGTGTGTGTGTGTGTGTGTGTGTGTGTGTGTGTGTGTGTGTGTGTGTGTGTGTGTGAGTGTGTGATGTTGAATCGGTTCTCTTCGTACCGGCTGACTGGGCATAAAGCACCAGGTTACTTACTCTCTGTCTGCTAAAAGAGTAAGAGTAGTACTAAAACGACATCGATGCCACTCGTGCAAGTCCCGTAAAAAAGATGCAACGAAAGTCTGCTTAACGGGTCCACCGAAATACGTACGGTTACATCATTAGAAGCCAGTCTTCACATTGGGGAGAAACGTTTATATGGGTGTTACCCGGCGCTGAAAAGGAGCGATACAGATCTCTTGAAGCTAATGAACCGCAACATAAAAGCAACAACCGGTTCTAAGGAATTTAGAAAATGGGTTTTCAAGTTGACCCAATAAAACGAGTAATTTGTGAGGGAGGCGAGAACGTGTTTCCGGGTTTTAACGATCGCTCATGACGCTCTTCGTTGAAGGAAAAAAATCCACAGAAGATTTGAGTTGGGGCGGTAACGTCAACAGAGGCCTTGGCGAAGTGGAGGGCGCTTCCTGACCACACGGTGTATCTGATTGGCTGGTCAGTTTATGAGGTGAGGGAGGGAGAGGAGCGGGGATAGCTCAGTGGTTAGAGCGCCGGACTCGTGATCGAAAGGTCCCGGGAACGAATCCCCGCAGGAGCGGCGGGAGAATTTTCTTCTCCAGGGTCAGCTTTCTGTGCTGACTCTTATTTCGGTATCCGTTCCACTCCCGTTTTACCGCAGTAGCACGTAAAAGATCCCGGTCATTGTGCCAACGGTGCAGGTGGCAGCTAGGTTACAGCTAAACACTCATGCACCCTACTTATGTGGCTTTGAACGACGTGACACTGTAAACAGGTGCATGGCTGTATGGTATACACGGGACTTGCGAAGAGACGGCAGCAGTTTTACGTTGCACCAGCTGTAGTTATAACAACCAAAATTAATAGCGCTGTCGGTACACCACTTCGGTGGATATTAGAAAAACGCGCTATAAAAAAAGTATAGTCACTCATTTAGAACCACATGCGACATTAGCGGAGTGGCTCTGCTCGAGATAAGAGAACAGCCCTATGTAAAAGCGATCAATATTAGAGAGAGAGAGAGAGAGAGAGAGAGAGAGAGAGAGAGAGAGAGAGAGAGAGAGAGAGAGAAGAGACAGACAGACAGACAGACAGACAGACAGACAGACAGACAGAGAGAAGAAGAAGAAGAAGCAGAGAAGAAGAAGAAGAAGAAGACGACAACAAAGAAGTGGGAAAAATGCTTAAATGGTGCCCATGTGCAATCTGACGCCATGCTGTCGGTGCACTGATCGATTCACGTTCAGTGATCCGATTGGATAAAAACTAAATGTAGCCAACGTGTCCACGGCCGTAAGGGAATTAGTTTGTTGGACGATACGTCACTACCACCAACCTATGATTCAAAGCCGAAATATCGGCCCGGTTTAGCCTTTGGTGACTATCGGCACCTAGTATATATTTTTGGATGAAACGTACACTTTCAAGACATAACGTTTTTGTTAATAAGTTTGTTTTGTTTTTAACCAGCCGTTATACTGAATCGCGCGTAACATGTTTTTCGCATTTACGAAAAGAAGACTACAAAGAAAGAAAAGGAAAGAAAAAGAAAAGGAAAGAAAAAGAAAAATGATCAGCAAGCGTCAGTTCATGGTCGAGACATTAGTTCATGTTTTCTTCTTTATTATTAAAGAAGAAGACAATCACTGTCGTTTGAAGTGGAGACGCACGTCGTCTAAGGCTCTCAAACGCTCACACGGTGTTTTGATGCCGCAGTGGACCAAAAACACACAAAACTGAGATATGAAAGCTTTTATGATAAAGAGGGCATAAAATGTCCATTTTCTTGGCAGAATTGCCCTTGGTGAACGATAAACGGATGGACAATCATGCAGCTCTTTTACACAAAAACGTGCGGGGGAACGTTAATCTCTAAAGATGTTGAATTGAAGAGAACGTAGGAAGTTCAATACTGCACACACGCACGATAGGGGGGACAAAAACAAGACAAACGGTAAAGCCTTAAGGGTAGTCTCCAGACATCACTAGCAACCCGGAAGAAGTTAGACTATATGAGGATGAGGATTAATTCCCCTTGTTATGGATTTGTGACTGTTGGGTATATTATTTGCAAACATTTCAAAATCGGAATAGACTACGATATATAGTTGTTTAGAACTAACTTCGTGATAAAAGGTGCTTTTAGCTGTTTCTGCATTTTATTAAGAGTTTCCGCATGTT
>JABMCL010002481.1:777500-792500 GCA_018857735.1 Alviniconcha marisindica | reverse complement strand
AATTGTCACAGTTGCTGAAGCTAGTTGGGCGCACCTGTAAAAGAAGGCACAGAACATTATATGCCCCCGTACCAGTTTTACGAGTTGGGGGACAATGCTAGGCTGCATGCTGCCGAAGCGAAGCTATTTCCGCGTGGATCGTAAAAAGAGGGCACGAACAAAATTAATTTTTTCCCGTTGCTGTAGTAGCCCTCTTTAAAAACCAGTCGTTTTCAACTGGACCAAGACATTTTTCCATCGCGTGCTTTCAAGCTGCTGACCTCAAAATGTTGGTCCAACCGTTTGTGATTCTCTTGGGTTTCGTAATGAAAGGTAACTTTTTGTTTGTGTTTCAGTTTCCTGCTAATATGACCGGAGAAAAAAATCGTTGGAGGTAAAAACATTTTAGCGTTCTTCGTTTGCACTGCCTGTTTCATACATTTTCCTGATCAGTGGGTCGACACGATTAAGGTTTACGTATGGGGCATGCTTCCCCATCAGGAGTATTTCTATGCAAACCTTTGACGAATTGATTTCGTTTCTCGTGCCAAGAAAGGTGTGGCTCCACTGAGCATGAAAGGCTACAATTTATGCATCGGAATTTCTCTTTTGGGGTACAAACCATTGTACTACTACTACTACTACTACTACTACTACTACTACTACTACTACTACTAGCCTTCCCCAACTATAACTAGTACTGTTAGCCTCCTCCTCCTCCTACTACTACTAGCTTCCTCCTCCTCCCCCTCCTCCTCCTCCTCCCCCTCCTCCTCCTCCTCTTCCTCTTCCTACTACTAGCCTCCTACTCCTCCTTTTCTTCCTCCCCTCCTCCTCCTTCTCCTACTCCTAGCCTCCTACTCCTCCTCCCCTCCTCCTCCTACTACTACTACTAGCCTTCTCCTCCTCCTACTCCTCCTCCCCCTCCTCCTCCTACTACTACTACTAGCCTTCTCCTCCTCCTCCTCCTCCTACTACTAGCCTCCTACTCCTCCTCCCCCTCCTCCTCGTACTACTACTACTAGCCTTCTCCTCCTCCTCCTACTACTACTACAGGCTGCTATTACTGGATAACACTTGATAGAACGCGTGCTCCTCTAATACTGTGTGTGCACGAAACGTTTTGCTGAATGCAGGATAATACAATGGAGCCAGTTCATTTGGAGTAAAATCGCTCTGGTGTATGAACTCTGACGGCAGGAAGCGATTGTGTGGACGAATGGCCGCTTAGCCGGTCCGAGTTAGGGTCTAGACAGAGGGCGAGCCAATTAGTTCGCCGCTGCCGCAGATTTACTGGTTCAAAGTCCCGGTTAAATGGTTGCGGCGCGTCTTTTTTACCCTTGCGGCCTCACGTCGTCTGCAACTGTTGGCAGACTGGAACAGATTCGACGAAAGTAACTGCAGCGAATAATGTCCTATTCAAGGGAACCACAGCCGAGAGGCGTCACAGGTCCTGTCGTTAGGAATGGAAAACACATACACACGCGCGCGCGCGCGCGCGCGCGCACACACACACACACACACACACACACACACACACACACACAAAACAATCTCGCACTTACACAAAGATAATGAAAGACAAGTAAAAGAAAGTAAAAGAAAAAGCATTTTTTCACTCAATTTATGGTCGTAGCTGATGAACATAAACTACCGTTTGAAAGTCGCGAAAATAACACGCGTATGCTGCCTTTTTGTGGCCAGCAATATCTATCTATTTATCTGTAGACATATACATATAGACTACCGCATAGTCCCCGACGAAGCCCCCAGTTGAGGCAAAAATTCGGACATCCCTTCTCCCTTTTTCGTCTCCGAGGAGACTGGATTTATTTATATTTCTTTTCCCAAAACTGTAGACCAGCCATGTTTTCTGTTCCGCGCTGTTGTCTTCATCCATCTCTGTTTTCTGCCCGTTTTAAGCTGTGTAAATAAATTATGAAGCTTTGCATAGTCAGAATGCTCGTGTGTGTGTGTGTGTGTGTGTGTGTGTGTGTGTGTGTGTGTGTGTGTGTGTGTGTGTGTGGCGTGCGCGCGCGCTTAGAATAGTCTCTATGGACAAGATTATGCGTTTTACAAATACTTTAATTATTATTATATATGTATTAGTGACGCTAGGAACAAGGCCGAAATATGTGGCAAAAGTGTAAAATACGTCACGAGCCATACGTTTCTGTTCTTCATTGGTGAAGAGTGAACGAACCTGGCTGCGCCTCCGAGGAATTCCAATTCAAAGGAGGAAAGGACATCTGTATGAATATTGATGGAACCATCAAATGAAGCCTGCAGATGGAACTACGTGTACATTGTCTACCTTGTCTGTCTACTTGCCTTCACTTCCGTTCTCTTTTAAACGGAGATTTAACTAGAATATTGATGGAACCATCAAATGAAGCCTGCAGATGGAAATACGTGTACATTGTCTACATTGTCTGTCTACTTGACTTCGCTTCCGTTCTCTTTTAAACGGAGATTCCCCCATGTCTAGGAATAAACACGGTAACCAGCCCAGTTTACTTCTAGACACAAGTCTGTATGTGTAGGGATCCAGCGATGTGTGGGTGTGTCTGGTTGATGATTAGTGGTGTGTGCATGTAGGCTTGGTGAGTAGGTGTGTGTGTGTGGGGGTGGGAGGTGGGGGGTGGGGGGTGGGGGGGGGGGAGGTGGGGGGGGGGGGATGGGGGGGGGGGGTATCGTGGGAGGTAGGCAAGAGGATATGTTTACTGCTGTGATCATTTATATTATGGATTTAAAAAAAGTCTAGTATGTCTATTTATTATTATGAATTTAAATGCTTTTGACGTTGCTCTGGTGTTCATTTTACATGTTGGTTTTAAATTAATGAGTCTTTAGTAGTTAGCTGAATTGTCCTGTAGGGGATTATTAAACTATACTGACTTAACCTGACTTGACTCGTCACGCGTCTAGCGGCTAAAAGAGTCAGATACACTATGCCTGAAAATGCGTGGCCATTCATCGCGATCATGAAGAGCGTGCTTGAGATAGTCTTAATGTCTTCGCGACGCTTTCATCGTGGCACCTTTTGAGAACGTTTAGGCCCCACGTAGCACTCGCCGTGTCGACGTTGTTTGTTAACTTGTTTGCGTTGCCAGAGGTTCAGTCAATGTTGGGTGAGATGTTGGGTGTGCAACCGCTTCCCTGCGCCTGTACATACTGGCACTGTGTGGAGACAGCTAAAGATAATTATTTTGTGTGTGTTCTAGTCTTCCTAAGTTCCGATACAACACCAAATGGCAATCTCGTAAAGACCAGTCTACATAGACAACCCGTCAATGACATTTTGTCGGACATTTTGTCACCACCATCTGTATATGTAAATTGTGTTTAAAGTTGGCGGAACGGTTTATATTTAAAAGCTTTTTTAATGGGGCACATGACAGTTCAGCTGTTTTTTTAACATTGGAAAAATAAGGTTTACTCTTTCTCTCTTCTTACACACACACACACATACACACACACGCACACGCCGGAAACACACACACACACACACACACACACACACACACACACACACACACACACACACACACACAGAGTCCGGCAAACACGCGTGTGATAGCTTATAGGCATCATTTATTTGACAAGCCAAAAATTCTCCTTCCACAACCGCTAACAACCATTTCTTTTGTATTAGGCACAATTACGTCTGCTGCAACAAATTCGCTGCTGGGAAACCGTCAGTTTACCCCATACCCGCTTGGTAGCGGGTACATACAACGACCACTGAACACGCCTGCAAACACGAACGGCAAAGTCAGACACAGCTACTACCTTGTTCCCGGAAACGGAAACCACCCACCCGCGGCCGACTCACAAGATGAGCCACAAAGGACCTCCACTACCGCCGGCCTGCTAGACTCCACCCAGCTGTACACGAACAGAGGTCAGTCGCCAAGCGACTATCAGTCTCGAGAAGAGGGTCGCAGCGGTTCCGGTTCCGGGAGCAGCGAGTACGGATTTAGTAGTATGACACGCACGGCGAATTTTGGTTCCGGTGGCGGAGAGGAAACAATATTCCGCAACGAAGAAAACGGCGCTGCGTACGAGGACTACCGAGTCATTTTCCGTGGAAGTCTGTTTGACAACAGGGGAAACGAGCGACGTGCCGCTGGTTATCAGTCCAACTCCCTACCACTCCTTCCAGCAGGTGGCTGTCAGCAGGCACCTCGGCCGGGAGTGGATCAACTAGACTGGCACACTGTCCGGGAGGTGACGATGAAAGTGAGCAACCGTGCGTTCCTTGAGGAGGCGGACTCGGACGTGACCGGTCTGACAAAACGTCTGTACGTGCCTAGGTGCTCCTATGTTCCTATTCGAGAGGTGAGTAGAAAGAGAAATATAATGGATGGGTTGGTAATGGGTAGATCTGGTTTGATACCGGCGAATGAGTGGGAGGGATGAGGTTGTCAGATCTGAAATAGATGTTAACACCGACATAAAGACGTTTTGGGAGTCGGCATATCCTCCGTGGCATATACCATACGGCAAGTAGATGTTGTTCAAACATTCAGTCGGCGACAGAAATTACATCCGTTTCTCAGACTCGGGGTGTTTACTGCCCCTCCTCCCCCCCACCCCCCAGCCATCCCCAGAGAGAGAGAGAGAGAGAGAGAGAGAGAGAGAGAGAGAGAGAGAGAGAGAGAGAGCAGAAAAGAAGAAAATAATTATGAATTTAAAAAAGATTTAAAAAAAAGAAAGCCGCGTATTTAATAATAATAATAATGAAAATTTGTAAAGCGCCTACCCTGCGGCTTTCAGTTATATTAATATTCTTCTTTAATTTACCTTGTGGTCATATTCGAATCTCATGTATAGTTATGGTAATTAAGTGATTCGGGTCTCTTTCTGACGTCATTTAAACAAACAGTGGCGGCTGAACTCAAAACCGAGAGTGTTCCCCCCCCCCCCCAGTAAATAATAACGCTCGACTGACGTCACAGTGTAACAAAGGAAACGGTCACGTGAACAGAGCGTTATTTACTCCCTGTGAAGTTGATCTTTTGTGAGTTTTTGCTCCGGTCATATTAGCAGGAAACTGAAAACCGAGTAACGCTGTTTTCTATATTACTCGGTCAATTTTTCTCTTCCAATTTGTTATTTTTGTCGTTCACGGCCTATTCAACTGCCTGAAGTGAACATATCCAGAACTTATGATAATGTCTGTTAAAAAGTGCTTTTTGGTACCGATGTCACAGCTCACATTTCATCTAGAAACGTTCATGGGTCATATACCTGATGCGTACCAACAACTTGGTTAAGTTTTTTAGTTGTTGTTTTGTGGGGGTTAGTGGGGAGGCGTTGAAGAAGAAGAAGAAGAAGAAGAAGAAGAACTGTAAATGAGCTCACCGCATATAGGACACAAACATGTTGGTGAGCTCATAAAGTATCCATTGTATCTTTATTTTGTACTGTCGTATCTTTATTCTTGTTTAAACCAAGAAGAAGAAGAAGAGAAAAAAGAGGAAGAAGAAGAGGAAGAAGAGGAAGAAAGAGAAGAAGAATGGGGAGGTCGAAGACAAGGCGGAGGAAGAGAAACAGGAAGTAGAAACTGTAGCGTGTAGTCATCCACTTCGTATCAGTATGCGTGCGCGCGCGTGTATGTGCATGTGTATGTGTATGTGCGACGCTGCGGTTTCAGCTGTCTTGTTAAAACTCGTTTGTAAGGAATGCCGAGGTCACGTGGCGTTACGAACAATCGACGGCACGTGCAACAACCTGCAGCGCCCTCTGTGGGGATCGTCCTTCCAGCCCTTCAAACGATACCTTCGTCCCCATTATGAAGACGGTAGGCGAACTGAACAGGAGAGATAAAGTTGGTGGGTGTTCTCCCGCGACTGTTGTTGCTGTTCTGTGTGAGTTCTAGATGTTGTACGTGCCTGTGCCTTGTTGCTTCTCAGCGCCTTGTTGTTCGGGCTGTTTCTGCGTGGTGTGTGTTGTTGTTTCTTAATTTACACGTTGTTGTTTGGGCTGTTTCTGGGTTTGTGTGCTGTTTCTTAATTCGCACGTTGTTGTCTGGGCTGTTTCTGCGTTTTGCGTATTTTTGTTTCTTAACACATTGTTGGTTTGGCTGTTGTGGGCTGCGTCAGAGTGTTGTTGTATATGATCTAAACAACACCGTAAAAGTCGCATCCACTGAGATGTGTAAAACCCTATAACAGAGCTGGTTGGTACAAAACGGCCTCATGCAGTCTTTCATTTCGTTCCTAATTGTTCGCCGAAGATAACGGGTCTGTTTTTGAAAAGTTAATCACACAATTTTGAAGACGGTTAGGAACAACAACAAATGGAAAACGCTTCTTTTGATGACCTGGGGAGAAAATTAGACGACCACTCCGTTCGAAGTAGCGACTGTACTTTGGTGGCAGGTGTGGCGAGCCCGAGGACAAACAGCAAGGAGGTTGACAAGCAGGGAAGGCCACGGCCACTTCCTAATCCCCGCCTCATTTCCAGAACAGTCCATCTAATCAAGGTAAAATGCTTTTCTCCTTTTTTACTTGACTGTCTTTGCTTTTGCCTGTCTGCGTTTGTCTGCCTGCCTGCCCCCTCCACCTTCTTGTTCTCTCGTTTTCTCTCTCTTCCCTTTCATGTGACGGCTTTGACTTAGGCCTCAGAAAGTGCGTCAAGTCGTGGTAATAGCCATGTCTCTCCAGAAGACGCATAAACTAAAAACCTTTTTTTTTTTTACTGGGTCCTTTCGAAGAGCTTTTCCTTCTCTTTTTTGAGAAATGAGGGAGAGGGAGGGAGGGAGGAGGAAGAGGAGGAGGAGAGGAGAGGAGAAGAGAAGAGAAGAGAGGAGAGAGAGAGAGAGAGAGAGAGAGAGAGAGAGAGAGGGAGGTGCTTTTTTCCTTTCTGCCAACGGTTTCTCACCTACTCGAACAGCCTCTGCTGTCCCCTTCAAATAAATGGGCGACAGAATTCCAAAGACGTCGTGTGTAGCTAGCTGAACTGCTTTTTATGCTGTCGCCCCTCGGTTTCAGACACAAAGGAGCATCTTCCTTTACTCGCGAGGCGAATGATAGAGCCATTCGGCTGGTGGCAAAATAAGAGCTCATTGTGTCATTTAACATTTTACATTGATTTGTGGTGCTTAAAATGTTTTGAGTCCCCCACTCCATTCCCCTTCTCCCTCTCCTTCATGTTAAATCTTTTGTGTGTGTGTGTGTGTGTGTGTGTGTGTGTGTGTGTGTGTGTGTGTGTGTGTGTGTGTGTGTGTGTGTGTTGTATGCATTGAATCTGGAAACATGTACATTTAAAGAATGTGTACGCGCTTAGGGCCTGTGCAGGTTAGGCGCTCTAAGTACCCATTCTTGTTGTTGTTGTTGCTGTTGTTGTTGTTGTTTTTGTTGTTGTTGTTGTTGTTGTTGTTCTTCTTCTTCTTCTTCTTTTTTCTTCTTCTTCTTCTTCTTCTTCTTCTTAGTGCAAAGATTTGGTGCCACTTTGTAGTCAAGAGCTTCTTAAAAGTATGTCACAAAATATTCTTGGCTAATCATATGACCATTCATTACTAGGAAACAGTTAAATTCCTATTTGTGAGGTCGGTTTGATTTTCTGCAGGAGGCACCGTCCCAGGCGAGCAGCCTGTTGATGCAGTTCGGTCAGTTTGTGGACCACGACATCACAGGGACCTCCAGTACCACAGGTAGGTGAACGTACGTTGTTGACCATCATGCTGGTGAGTTTGTGGCAGTAGATCACGACATCACAGACTTCCACTTCCACTGGTAGCTGACCCAAGGTTTTCGGTCATCATGCTGAAGACATTTGTCAGTCTGTGGACCATAACATCACAGAGACCGCCAGTACCACAGGTAGTGACTCTAGGTTCCAGTCGATAGTTATGCTGATGGGGTACCTGGTCAGTTTGTGGACCACAACATCACAGAGACCGCCAGTACCACAGGTAGTGGCTCAAGGTTCAGGTCGATCGTTATGCTGATGGGGTACCTGGTCAGGTTGTGGACCACATCGTGACAGATCACATCATTTTAATAACATGCTAACTTGAAGACAACAGTTTAATAGAAACTGGCATAATCACATCCAGACACCAAATAGACACTGACATAATAACATTCTGAAAGCGAAGAGATGCTGACACTCTAACTGTGTCTTGGAAGGAAGGTTTCCATAGCGCTTTGAAGAGTTCAGTGCTTCTTTGATGGGCATGCGGCTGTGTTACGAGCCTGGGTCCCGACCCTGAGATTTGTTAACTTTTATTTGGTTGGAAAGAGTGCGCTGGTCTGTAACGAGGGAAGAATAAAGGCCAGAACATTTGCAGAAGAGGGTTCTGTGTTTTTTCTGTCTCTGTCTCTGTCTGTCTATCTGTTTGTCTGTCTCCGTCTTTAAGTCAGTCTGCGTCTCCCTGCCCGCCTGCCGGTCTCCCCGTATTTCTGTCTCTGTCTCTATCCCTCTGTCTGTCTGTCTGTATCCCTCTGTCTGTCTGTATCCCTCTGTCTGTCTGTATCCCTCTGTCTGTCTACCTCTATCTCTCTGCCTGCCTATTTATGTCTGTCTTTCCCCCATCTTCCCTGCTCTCCCTTTCCCTCCCTTCCCTCTCTCCCTCCCCCCCCCCTCTCTCTCTCTCCCTCTCTCTCTCCCGTAGTTGGGTACCTCAGACGCTGATAGGAAGGCCTCCTTTGCTCCCTTTTCTATCTTCTGACCCCGTAATGGAATGACCTTTCCCATCCCCTCCGACAGAAACCCTCTCTGGACTCCTTCAAATCTAACCTCAAGACATTTCTTTTGTTTTTCCCCAGAGCAGACCTGCCATGTTTTCCGCTCCTCGCTGCTATCTTCTCCGCCGCAAGTTCCTTTTTGTTATATGCTAAAGCTGATTGATTGAGTGATTGATGATCGTTTTTATATAACGTTATTCTCCGCTCGCCAGCTGAGTCACTGCGCTTTTGTCCCACGTGATTCTAAATGAATGACTGTCGCTTTTCACTGCGCATTTTAGATATCCACCGAAGCGGTGTACGTAGGCTGCAGCGCTGTTTGGTTGTTACATGGCTGGTGCCACGTGAAACGCCGCCTTTGATATGTGTATAGTCAATATACTCGTGTGTGCGGGTGCTGTGTGCATGTGTGTGCGTATAATATAATTATTATGCGCTTAGAGCAAACTCACTCTGTCTTCTCTCCGGACACACTTTTGCGCTGTATATAAATATAAATAAAATTAAAACAATTTAAAGAAGAAGAAAAAGAAGAAGAATGAGTTATAATCTAGAATCAAAGATTCCCTGTTTTGAGCCTGGACTGAGAAGGCCTCAAACTTAAGATGGCTTTCTTCCCCACTGCCAGGAATGTTTTACCCAAAGCCCGTGGTTTTACCCACCTTTCTTGTCTCTGGCATTCTGGATTATTCACTTCACCACCCCCTACTCATCTTCCAGCATGGAGTGATACGCCGCATGACCAGTAGGTCGGACTTTTACGTGTGATTTGATGGATTCTGCTTCCTTCAAAGATGATCTTGGCACTTGACTGTTATCAAGTAACGATGTTCGGCCAATATATATTATGCACAATATACAAAAATTATCAAGTAACGATGTTCGGCCACGTCATCCCTCTCCTCTCCTTGCTTTTCGTTCTGTCTCTCCCATCCCCACTCTCTTCCCCATCCACTTTTCCCTTTTCTTTCCCCCCTCCCTCCTCACACTACATTCCTCTCTCTGTGTCCGTTTCTCTTACTTACTTACTTATTTACCCTTTCTGTCATCTCTCTCTTCCTCTGCTTATTTCTCTCATCCTCTGTTTCTCTCTCTCTCTCTCTCTCTCTCTCTCTCTCTCTCTCTCTCTCTCTCCCCTGACCCGTGTCGTTTGTGTCAGCGTAACACATGCACAAGTGTGTGTGTGTGTGTGTGTGTGTGTGTGTGTGTGTGTGTGTGTGTGTGAGAGAGAGAGAGAGAGAGAGAGAGAGAGAGAGAGAGAGAGAGAGAGAGAGAGAGAGAGAGAGAGAGAGTGCGTGTGCGTGCGTGCGCGTGCGTGCGTTTCTCTGCCTGTCTCTCTGTCCCCCTTCTGTTCTCCCGTTCTTCATCACGGTTCATTTCGTTTTCTCCCATTTTTGTTTCACAGTGTTCCTTTGGATTATTTGCATACTCGTGCTGGGTTATTTAAGCTCTCACTAAACTGTTGTTTCTTTTGAACTGAGACCAGTTGAGGAGCTCTGGAGGGGTTTGCGTTGTTGTCTGTACTTGCTGAATGTTTTCTTTGTTTGTTTTGCGCTCTCTCTCTCTGTGTCTCTGTCTGTCTGTCTGTCTGTCTCAGTCTCTGTCTCTCTGTCTGTCTGTCTGTCTGTCTGTCTGTCTGTCTGTCTGTCTGTCTGTCTGTCTGTCTCTTCTCTCTCTCTCTCTCTCTCTCTCTCTCTCTCTCTCTCCATATTTCACCGTCTCCGAGCTCCGAGAACCGGATCTTTGGAAGAAAAAAATCTGAAACAAGAATCTGAAAGTATTCTTGAGAACAATGATGATGGCGTGACACGTAAGGGACGAGTCCAAAAAATGATTGCATTCGTAGGAAATTCCAAAAATCTGGAAAAAAAGCTTAGCCCTCGATCTCATTTTTCATAGTTTTTCACCCTTTAACTCTTTAAGTGTCGTTCTGGAACTTGATAAAGGGGATTAACCCGAAAACATGCATGTTGTTTTTTGTCCTAATAAATAGAGTTCTTTTGAACCGTTAATGTGTTTTGATCTTTGAAAAACCCAACAAATCTCTCGAATAATATCACTATGCTCGCTTAATCATTAAGCTCATCAGCCAGCTGCGCTATTGTTATTTCATTCGCATCGCTATCGGTGAGCTGCGTGCACATCACGTCCACGGTTTGAAACTCCATCGACCACCAATAAAAATCGACGTTGCAAATAGGAACGTTGACAACACTCGGTGATCAAGCTGATACCGTTCTGAATGCGGACATTACAAGGGACATCCCCCATTATCAGCTTCCATTTTTGTCCACTTTCTTTTTCTTTTCTTCCTTCCTCCCACAACACATTTCCCATAGTATTTATGGAGCATTGACGGAACAGGATCAATCCAGAAATCTCCAATCCTTTCCGAAAGAGGCTGTAAAGCTTACAAGGCCGTTCGCTGTCTTGCCCTCTCTGAGCTGGGCTGAGAAACGGGTGCAACAGGCTAATGTGCCGATCGAACGATGCTAATAAGGCCTCGGTCATTCATCTTCTGTATGAGCTCTCCACTCCGTCTCTGTCTCTCTCTCTCTCTCTCTGTCTCCATATCTCCGTCTCTCTCTATGTCTGTGTCTTTCTGTCTCTGCCTCTGTCTCCCTCTCTCCGTCTCTCTGTCTGTGTCTTTCTGTCGCAGCTCCTGTCTCCCTGTCTCTCTGTGTCCTTTTGTCTCTCAAATTGTCCGTCTCGCTCTCTCCCCTTTCTGTCAGTCCCTGTTTCTGTGTGTCCAAGACTTTGCTTCCGTCTCTGTTTATATGGTTTGCGTGTGTGTGTGTGTGTGTGTGTGTGTGTGTGTGTGTGTGTGTGTGTGTGTGTGTGTGTGTGTGTGTGCACGCGCGCGCGCGCGCGCGCACGTGTGTGGCTTTTTTCTTCCCTTTTCCGTATATATCTCAATCCCCCTATCCTTAATCTGTCTAGATAAATATTTACCCCCCCCCCCACCACCCACCCTCTCTGCAACTACACTCCCCTTTCTTTTTGTTTTTGTTGTATGTATGAAGTGTCCTCTTATTTGTCTCTTTGTCTTTCTGTCTCTTTTATTTCGGGTTCACGCTCTGTTTGATCCCCTTAAGACCTACCGCGTATGATTGAAGGTCAGAACGAAAATCTCTGTCCGTTTGTTTTGTCTCTGTGTGTGCCTCTCACTATAATGTCTGCCTCTGTCACTATTCTGCCTGCCTCTCTCATTATGACGTCTGCCTGTTTCACTATGACGTCTGCCTCTCACTATGACGTCTACCTCTCTCACTATATGTCTCCCTCTCTCACTATGATGTCTACCCCTCTCACTATGATGTCTACCTCTTTCGCTATAATGTCCGCCTCTCTCACTATGATGTCTGCCTCTCTCACTATGGTGTATATCTCTCTCACTATAATGTCTCACTCTTTCACTTTCATGTCTGCCTCTCTCACAATGGTGTATATCTCTCTCACTATAATGTCTGACTCTTTCACTATCATGTCTGCCTCTCTCACAATGGTGTATATCTCTCACTATGATGTCTGCCTCTCTCATTATATTGTCTGTCTCTTTTACTATGGTGTCTGCCTCTCTCACTATAACGTCTGCCTCTCTCACTATGACGTCTGCCTCTCTCACTATGTCGCCTACCTCTCTCACTATGATGTCTATCTCTCTCACTATGATGTCTGCCTCTCTCACTATAATGTCTGCCTCTTTCATTTTCGTGTCTACCTCTCTCACTGTGTCTGTCTATCTCACTATGATGTCTTCCTCTCTCATTATGTTGTCTGTCTCTTTTACTATGGTGTCTGCCTCTCTCACTATAACGTCTGCCTATCTCACTATGTCGCCTACCTCTCTCACTATGGTGTCTACCTCTCTCACTATGATGTCTGCCTCTCTCATTATAATGTCTGCCTCTCTCACTATAGTGTATATCTCTCTCACTATAATGTCTGCCTCTCTCACTATGATGTCTACCTCTCTCACTGTGATGTCTGCCTCTCTCACTATAATGTCTGCCTCTCTCACTATGGTGTATATCTCTCTCACTATGATGTCTGCCTCTCTCACTATGATGTCTACTTCTCTCACTATGATGTCTGCCTCTCACTATAATGTCTGCCTCTTTCACTTTCTTGTCTACCTCTCTCACTATGTCTGTCTGCCTTCCCCTGTCATTATGATCTCTCTCTCTTTTACTAATGTGTCTGCCTCTCTCACTATGTCTGTCTCTTTCACTACAAGTCTGATGAGCGGCTCGGAACTCTCTATTGTACAAGGTTTACGAGAGTGGATAGCAGAAAAAGTAGACACGATTACGTAAGACACGATTACGTATTTATTGTTTTCTGCTTTAATTGTTTACCGCCAGTCAAATTTCGAAGAACAGAGGACCCTTCTTCGGTGGCCTTGGTGGAATTAGTAATTAGTTCACAGTTACACCACGGTAAGTAGACGGTCAGTTAACACAGGAAATATTACGGTAAGTAGACACAGGAAACACCACGGTATATAGACGCAGGAATACGATGGTAAGTAGACACAGGAAACACCACGGTATATAGACGCAGGAATACGACGGTAAATAGACGCAGGAAACACCACGGTATATAGACGCAGGAATACGACGGTAAATAAACGCAGGAAACACCACGGTATATAGACGCAGGAATACGACGGTAAATAGACGCAGGAAACACCACGGTATATAGACGCAGGAAACACCACGGTAGGTAGACACGGGAAATATGTATTATTAGCTAAACACAAAAAACGACAGCATCAGATTGACGCTCTCTTTTTACCGTCAACGTGGCTTGATCTTGTTTGAGAACGTTGGCAGTCAATTTTGTTTGAGATTTCTTTCCTCTCAAAATAACATTTCTAAAAACGTAGCCGTACATATCCAGGCTAACTCCAACGTGGAATATTTTTTTACGAGCCCTTACCGTATGAAGCGATACGGCAATGCAAGACCAGACAACCTTCGCACTCCTGTGGAAGGAATCATGCCAGCAGAAAGAGAAAAGTACGGCGCTATACGTTAATGTAGCAACGCTGCTGCGCCCTAGACATAATCCATCATTTGTTTCAGTCTTGGTCTGCATTCATGCATCCGTGTCGTCTGATTTCCCAAGGCACTCGCCACATTGGATTCACAGGAGAAGGGAGAGAATTCATCCTACACACACACACACACACACACACACACACACACACACACACACACACACACACACACACATACACACACACACACACACACGCATGCACGCACGCACGCACGCACGCACGCATACACACAAGTCCGTGTGTTAACGAAGAACAGTGAGAAGGAAGGAACAAGTTTCTGTGCATCTGAGTGTCCACACAATAACACAGCGTGTCCCTCTCCTCTTCTTAAGGCCAGACGAGACTGGGCGTAATGTAAGAGTATTTGTAAGACGCTTACTCCTAACGTGAGCCCGAAGTGCACAACACAAAAAGAATAAGGTGAACTAAATATAGACACAACCTCGTAGAGCACAAGGAACCCTACTAATTACATAAACACACTACAGCACTTGATTCAACATCTTTCTTATCACTTCCAGCACACACACACACAACACACACACACACACACACACACACACACACACACACACACACACACTGGCACACAACTGCACGCACACACGCACGGCATTCAGTCTAAAGGAGAAAACTATGGGTCTTGAGGTCAGATTTAAGTGATGCTATGGAAGAAGATTTTCGGAGAGAGTAGGGTAGATTGTTCCAGTGGAATGGTACTTGATAGAAGAAAGCACGTCGATCAGAAGACTTGAGGTGAGTGGATGGAAGACCTGATGATCGATACCATGTACAACATACTGCCCCGTATTGTCAATCACCCGAACACCATCAGCCAATCAGAATTGTACAATTAATATTCAGAGCAAAAGCACGAACACCCACAAAGCTACGAGCATAGCAACATAGCGAAGGACTGGCGAATTCCGAACGAAAACTTCAAAGTACGAAATGAACAGCGCGAGCTTATTGTTAGCGAGAGAGCATTTACATTCATTTTATGGGGATGAATGCTGAATTCGTGAGACTCGAATCGTCGTACATCCCACCAGGCAACGCGGCTCAGCCTAGCTACCACACGGTGGTCAGAGGGAAAGCATGTGGGCCTGTAAGTATGGGCAGCGGGGCCGAGAAGTTGGTTGGTTGATTCAACTTGTTTAACGCTGTGTGTGTGTGTGTGTGTGTGTGTGTGTGTGTGTGTGTGTGTGTGTGTGTGTGTGTGTGTGTGTGTGGTGGCGGCGGTGTTTGTGCGTGTGTGGC
>JABMCL010002481.1:757500-775000 GCA_018857735.1 Alviniconcha marisindica | reverse complement strand
TAATAGGGAATTTATACAGCGCTTTCGGAGACTATAAGCGCTTTACAACTTAAAGAAAATACCAATATACAAATCAATTGGTACATAAAAGAAGCAAACTAAACATACAAAAATTAAGCTCTCACTAAACTGTTGTTTCTTTTGAACTGAAACCAGTTGAGGAGCTCTGGACGCACGCGCACGCACGCGCACGCACGCACGCACGCACGCACGCACGCACGCACGCACGCACGCACGCACGCACGCACGCACGCACACCACACACACACACACACACACACACACACACACACATAGGATAGCGCGCACACACAATGCCAACGAAGAACACAATGACCCATATACAAATCAATGGACACGCAAACACAACATACAAAAACACAACATACAAAACTTAACAAACAAGCAAACACAACATACAAAAATTAACAAACATTTTTATACACAGCATGGTAAAACCCGCATGATCGCACACGCACGCATACACGCACGCACGCACGCACGCATGCACGCACGCACGCACGCACGCACGCACGCACGCACGCACACACACAACACACACACACACACACACACACACACACCACACACACACACACACACACACACGCACACACACCCCCCAGAAGGACAGGGGGGGGGGGGGGAAAGGGGGGGGGGGGGAAGGGGGTACGTATTAAAGACTAGTTTGAAGGCTGTGATATAGAGCGAAAGAGATTATATATATATATATATATATATATATATATATATATATATATATAGAGAGAGAGAGAGAGAGAGAGAGAGAGAGAGAGAGAGAGAGAGAGAGAGAGATATGTGTGTGCGGCAGAAAAGCTATTACAGGTCAAAATACTGTTTGAAGAGGTAAGCTCTAAGGCTAGTTTTGAACGCAGGGAGGGAAGGTCTGTGACAGAGAGCGAAAGGAAGAGAATTCCAGATTTGCGCGGCAGAGAAGCAAAAGGCACGACCACCAAGCTGTTCTCTTTCTCTCCGTCCCCCCCTCGCCTGTGGGGCGGACAGGCGGCTGCAGTCCCAACAGTCTGGCTGTAGTTAGCACTCGTATGTCTCCCGCGGTGCAGATAAAGCCGTCAGAGGGTCAGAATGGGCGAGTGCCGTTACTGATTGAGGATCATTTGTACCATGCCCCTTGTTGTACTGGCCACAAGAAACCAGGCTCCTCTCGTATTCCCCATGCAGAGCCCATTGTGCACGCCGAGCAGTCTCTCCACGAGGGGATAGCGAGCGGGGTGATTGGCCATGGAAGCACATGCTGACAGGTGTGCCTTTCACAATCACCAAATGGATCTCGACGTTCAGGGAGTTTGGTTTGGGCTGAGCTTGTTTCACGCTGGGTTGTCAGTCTCCGGCTGGGTCCTGGCGGAGTCGCTAAGCTGTCACCCCCGGAATGACTCGCGCATTAAGACTGGCAGCGATGAGAGCCGTTTTAATGTTTCATTAATCGTGAGGGGCAAAATCGCAAAGAAAGTGTCCATAAACCACAAGGTTTGAAGAGAACCATCAGAGGCCTGGTCCATGGCGATGGTCTAACGCCATCAGAGGCCTAGCCCATCGCGATGGTCTAACGCCATCAGACGCTTAGTCCATCACGATGGTCTAACGCCATCAGACACCTAGTCCATCGCGATGGTCTAACCCCATCAGGCACCCAGTCCATGGCAATGGTCTAACGCCATCAGAGGCCTATGTCCATCGCGATGGTCTAACGCCATCAGACGCCTAGTCCATCGCGATGGTCTAACACCATCCAATTCAAGTAAGTCTTCAATACCCAGTCTGTTTGCCATGCACCACTAAATTCATAAATGTTCTGTCCTGTTTGCCACACATATTGCAGCGAGTAATCAATGACTTTATTTTCGGTGGCCACTTCACTCTTCCCACATTTTGTGTAGTTTTTAATCATTGCTATTAACTTTTAGTTTGCCAAACACGGCTTGGACAGTTCGACGAACTATACTTGTACTTCGATTCTTAACTGACTTAAAATGAGCTGCGAGCTTCGGCCCGAATTTGCGGCAGAAGCGCAACAGACAGCATGATCCAAAATGTAGGCTAAAGTCGTCAGGTCAAGTCAATATACTTTAATCATCCCTCACAGGATAATTGAACTAACTACTATATCATTCTGGGTCCCAGAGACAAGGCTGCGCCTCCCACAAGTCAACAAATAGGTCAATTCACTCCGAAGCGACTGAAATATCGACACCGTCATCCATTTATTTTTATTTCTTCCTCATCCACAGGAGAGCTCTCTTTGCTCTCAGCCAGTCAGAGGCAAGGTTTGTGGAACTGGGCGAATATTCCCAGAACATGTTGAGCGAAGCATTTTGGACCCCGAATATAGCATATATGCTGTCCAACGAATACTCCGAACTAGGTTCGCGAAGATCCAAACACAAAAAGATTCAAAAGAACGCTTATGTATTATGATACGGCCACACACTATGCATATTTTCGGGGAAATCCCCATCGTCAATCCACAAAACGACACTTAAACAACAGTTAAACGGGTAAAAACGATGAAAAATTAGAAAGAAACTAATTTTTTGGGGTTGATCTGTTGTCGCTTGGAGGAAGATTGTCATTCTGTTTCAGATTATTATTATTTTTAGGTTCGCGAAGCAAACGTTCGCCCAATTAAGAATCAGCTATGTTCGCCGAACTTTTTTCAGGTTCGACGAACCCGAACTAGGTTCGCGGAGCAAAACGTTCGCCCAATTAAGAACGGGCTTAAAGCCGTGTCTTGCTGTGACGTACGGGCAGGCAACGTCAGCAACAGAATTAAGACATGACCGTTTTTCCTCAAGTCTCCTTCACTCAGGCGGCACTCTAGAGTTTCACGCTGATTTACCACGGACAAGTTATTCGGTTAATTTCTCCTACTATGACTGACCTTTGCGTGTCCAACAGTGTCTAGTGCCTAGACGCGTGCACTAGACACGTGCTCCGGCTGGCTATCTCGATCGCCTCCACTTTGCTTTCGGTGCCACCCCGTCTCAGGCCAGTAGGCTATCGCTGTTTTGTCAGTGTCATAAAAGATATTATAGCTGTGCGATAGGCTGCCGGCGATACGTCGAGTGATCGCCAACCATTGTGGCTGTAGATCATTTTTTATGTTATGGATTACCACCTGTTCACTTGCGTTAGCACACAGGAAAGAACGTCTCTTTCTGAGGTAACAGTGTAAGCAGAGGAGTGTTTCATATACAGTGTGGTTTTCAAAGACGCTGTGTAACTGACGAAAACAAGCCAGGTCAATCTGCGCAGCACTACTAAAACACAAACAACAACCCCCCCCCCCCCCCCCCCCCCCCCCCCCCCCAAAAAAAAAAAAAAAAAACCCCAGAAACCACCACAACAATTATTGTACTGCATTCGTAGATGTATGTCATAAACATGTCAAACTGTAATGGATAATTCAGTCACTATACGTATACTTCTTTTTTATTTTTTTATTTTTATAGACAGAATGAAATATGAATGAATGTGAACATGATATTGTATTGGATACATGTTGTACGATTAAACGCCCCACAACGATGTGCTTGGCAAAAACAACAAAAAACAACAACAATAACAACAAAAACAACAACAACAACAACAAACAACAACAACAAAAAGCAACTCAACAACAACAACAACAACAACAACAACAACAGCAACAACAACAAAACAATAACCTTGAACCAAAATAAACCAAAACACGAACTAGCAGGCAAAAGCCGGCTAAAAAGCCTACGAGCCGTAATCTGATATGATATGGTATGATAAAGCTACATTGAACCAATGAGGTACTCTTTGATTTAACCGTGGTTGGTTTGAAAATAAAGCCTCCACCGATTATAGATCGCGATGCAGAGCTCAGGAGCTGTGTAAACAGGGATTCGGGTCTGGGCTGTCGTTCCCTAACTCATGTAAACATCGTGCTTAACGTCCACAGAAACCATGAGGCTTATTAGGGACGGGGACAAGTGGGGGAGGGGGTATGGAGGTGGGGGAAGAGGGAGATTATATACCTATCGCTACACTGTCACCACCAGAATGATTTCTGCATTAAAATGGGCAGCGATGAGAGCCGTTTTAATGTTTCAGTAGGAAGTGATGGACAAAGTCACAAGACAGTGTCCACAAACCACAACCTTTCTGAAGAGAAAGGAGAGCCGAAGCGGTATCGAACCGGGGTCCTTCCGCTTCACCAGCCTAACGCCTTACCGCTAGGCCAAACCGGCTCACTACCCTAACTCACACTTCCCCCGTCCCTTATGAGCCTTATGGTTTCTGTGGACGTAAAGCACCATGAAAGAAGAAGATGGCGATGCATCCTCACACATTTTCGGCCAATTTAGGCAGTCTCTGCATGACCATAGATCCCCTTCAGGGCTTGGAGGGGGTCTGGGGTCGGTGGCTGGGTGGGGGAGCGAGTGATAACTGTGTGTCTGGAGTGCAGTGTGACGTTCGGTGTCAGGTGTTTGCCTTCCGACAAGAGTTTATTTTTGGGGAACGGGGATAGCTCAGTGATTGAAAGGGCTTGGGTTCGAGTCCCGGCAGGAGCGGCGGGAGAATTTTCTTCTTTTCCAGGATCAAATTTCTGCGCTGACTCTTATTTCGGTATCTGTTCCACCCCTGTGCTACCGCAGTAGCACTTAAAAAATCACGGTCATTCTGCCAAAAGTGCAGGTGGCAGCTAGTTTACAGTTAAACACTCACGCACCTTACGTATGCTGCTTTGCGGCATGAATTGACATCATGGCTGTGTGTATTCACAGAACGTGCCGAGACGGCAGCAGTTTCATGTGGCACCAGTCATATCAGCGCTATAAGTACACCACTTCGGTGGATATTCCGAGCAATACGCGCCATAAAAAGCTAGTCACTCATGTAGAATCACACGCGAGCGCTGTGAGTCTGCTCGAGAGCGGAGAAAGCGCTATATAAAAGCGATCAACAACAAGTAACGGAGTGTTTTGCTACTGGGTCCGTTTTTGTTGTCTGGTTTGCGGCATACTTGAAGGATTAACTCCTTTCTTTGACTCATCCAAAATTTGCCTCAACCGAGCTTGCTTCTTTCCGTGTCTTTCGCCGCTTCATGTTGTGGAGTATGGGAATTTTCAACCAGTTACACTGAAGCCTGCTTTGACGTTTTCCGCTTTCTGTCTGGTCTGTGTCAGTCTAGAAATAAATACTTTTCTAATGGGTATCAATGTTATCGTATTTGATCGTTTGCGCCGGCAATATTCTGTGTGTCAGTTTTGGAACTGGCAAACTGCACGTTCCGTGAGTTTTGTCCGGCATCTGTAACTGGATGATACCGTCAGCACCCCCCCCCCCCCCTTCCCGCCCCGGAGAGCCGAGAGCTAACGTAGTGTAGTGGAACGTCTCCCTGGGTCAGTCAGTGTCATGTCGATACTGGTTTACACATCTGTACCATTTAGGTATCTCCTTATTCTCTTCGTTATCATTGATTACACGACTATTTTACGCACCCCATACATCATTTAGTAGCCTTACCAACCCTTTTGCCCATTCGTTATTTCGCGTTAGTCATCTTACAAATAGAGGGCGTTTGTGTGACGTCACAAATCAAATTGCAATCCGGATACTGACTTTGTTGTGCGGATAAACTGTGTTATGTTTTATAACATGTCACGCTGTGTAGGTTTCACAATACATTTCAGGTTCTTTGTGCCTTCGGCCAACCCCAAAACCGCGAAACACAGGGCTCATACAGTGAAAAATCAGCTGTATTAGAGCTCCTCGTGGTGGTCAAAATATACAGCTCATGTAGTGAAAAGTCAATTAAATCTCCTCGTGGGTGTCAAAATACACAGCTCATATAGTGAAAAATCAACTATAATTTATTAGAGTTCATCATGGCGGTGATATTGTGAGAAATAATGTATATTACATCACCTCGTCTTGGTCAAAATACAGGGCTCATTTAGTGAGAAATCATGTATATTAGAGCTCCTCATGGCGGTCCAAAACACAGGGCTCATGCAGTGAAAAATCAGGTATGTTAAATGTCCTCGTGGTGGTCAAGGGAGGACAATCCCGTTAGTTGATGGTCTAATTCCTATTCTTCTGACAATCAGCCAACAGCCGCGGCCGTCAGTACAGGTGATAACTGGCTCTCTTCACCGAGGGCAAGGAGACAGGCTATAAGCAAGATACGGATTCAATTAAAGAGAGGATATTGGGAAGCGAATGAAGAGAGCAGATTCTAACTTCTGAAGAAGTGAAACAAGAAATGCTCATTACAAGCAACAACAGCAAGGACTGTAAAAAACAAATTAGCGCAAATCAACGAGGAGAGAGAGAGAGAGAGAGAGAGAGAGAGAGAGGGAGGGGAGAGGGGGGGGAGAGAGGGGGGGGGGGGGGGGGGCAACAAACAAGAGAAACTGGAAAAGATCAAAGTGACGAAGACAAAATGCAAACTGTGGCACTAACGATGTCGGACTGAAATTGCAATTGCTTTAGCCAGTTCAGCATGCCTGAATGTGTAAACTTTTGTTGAAAAATACTAATGGTTTAGATAAATAACAAATCACCCATTTATCGGCCCGTTCCATTCTCGATTTACTAGAAACTCAGTGAACTCTCAAACTGAGTTTTCCGCTTCAATAAAGGAGGCTGCGTTGTAAATTGAACAATCAGAGTAATGGGTATTCTGTTGTTTGTTACGTTACAACGGTTCAGAGAAACGTGTTTGTAAAATTCTCCAGAGAGCTGTAATGTAACATACTACCTTGTCGTGAATGGCACGCAACTCGTATAATGCGCCTTACCTTTGTAAATGGTTATAGTCAATGCCACAAATACGACGGTTTCGAATTCCTGCTGTAAATCTCATTGCCCCACTGTAACTAATTTCTCGAAAGTTTGGATCGCATCGCACAAGGAATACACAACCTAACTGATTCCAAACGTTCAGTTTATATCTGTGTCTTACAGTTCTGTTCAGGAATTGTGTACATCTACGCGCTCGAGAAATCCCTTATGCGCTGCATCCATCTTCGATGTTCCAAGTGTTGCCTTTGAAGCTGTTCCAGTGCTGGTCGATGGTTGTCCTTTCTCGTGAGTTGAAGAAAGATCGTAGGGCGCTTAATTCTCTCTGTGCGCCTCTTTCAAGGTCGCATTTGATGGAGTGATAATAAGGCTTGGGCTTGTGTCTGTAGTAATGTCTCTTAATTTCTCCGCACCTCTTTCGAGAACGCAAGCCACATTGTGATAGTTACCATGCCTCTGTCAAAGGTGTGATGGAAATCGGTTGAAATACGAAGACAGTTGAGGATAAGAAAGTGTAAGACGTGATCTGTCGCTCGATTACCACTATAAGAGGCTGTCTAGGCTTGGATTTCCGCAAAGCTTTCCCTTGACAAGTCACGGCTTTTAAACAATGTCTGGTCACAGTATTTTGGGCCCACAAGTAACGAGACAGTAACACGGCTCGCGTCGTTGCCCATCATTGCTGTAATAAAATTCTGATGGCGACAATCTAGCTTAAAGCTGTGCGGTTTAGGCTCTGTCCCACTCACAATCAACACCCTGGAATTTCCGTCCTAGGCAGCGCTCGAAGTTATCTTTGAAAGCTTGACGTTTCGGAGTTCGCTTTTTCTTTCTTTCCTGGATCAGAACAGCGTCCGGTAGGCCTGCGACTGTAGAAACAGTCCAGTAACCGCGTTGATTTATAGTACCGAGACACGACCGAGGAACATACCGCAATCGCTGCACTAATAATCCAGCCGGGGTACCAACGCCTGCGTGTCGGTAAACAGAAAATTTGACCGTACAAATACACATCACTCAGACTCCTGAAATGGGAAACGACGAAGAAAAATAAGCGACTCGCTCTTGTGGGATCTTTGTCGGACGTCGGAGTGAGCGGGGACTACCCCAAAGGGATTCTGACCAGCACGGAAGCTAATGGCATGGACAGGCCACAGACGAAGCTCAAATTATTATAGATGCGTTTGCTTCTATTCACTTTTGGCCTTCTTTTAGGAAATGTTGTTTTGTGACTGTCTGAACCCAGCATGTCGCTCTTGGTGAGCACTTACTTTCTGTTTGTTTCTTCGCTTCTTGTTTTTCTTTGACTTAAGGTACGCACCTCCCGGTCCATGAAGGAATCTCCCAAAAGGTCTTCCGGGATTCAGTTGATTCGTATTCAAGTTTTTTTGTTTTTCACGATGCTTTTCGTCCACGGAAACCTCTTGCAGTTTATCAGGGACGTAGTAACCATACTTTTAAACTCGGATAAACCCAGCTATAAGTTGTCTGTGGGTATATTGCTCACAAAAAATTAAAGCTGAGTTTATCTGAGTTTTAAAGCGCATATCAGCTATTTGTTTGTGAGCAATATTTATATTGCTCACAAACAGATTAAAGCTGAGTTTATCTGAGTCTTAAAGCGCGGAGCAGCGTGACGCATTTTATCAACAATATGACTTTCTTCGTCAGTTAACTCGCTCACTCAGTCCCTCGACCAATGAAAAGGTCCTCCTGGATGTGCGACAGATGCATACTGTGCACGTGACGCCCGTAGCATAAAATTATGCCTGTAGACTGTCGCCTGGCCTGCTCGAGAGGAGATCAAACGTTCGATGTTTATATGTTGAGCTAGTTTCAAGATCAAAGGACTATGTCCGATGCTGAACACAAATTGGTTCTGTCTTATGCCTGTACACACCTGTGTCACCGAGTTTGCCAGAAATGGAGGGTATATATACCACTTGGGGGACATCCTTTTTGGGTGAGCCGGTTTTGCCTAGCGGTAAGGCGTTAGGCTGGTAAGCAGAGGGACCCCGGTTCGAATCAGCTTCGGCTCTCCTTTCTCTTCAAAATCAGTTGTGGTCTTTGGACACTGTCTTGTGAGTTTTTCGCTCACAGTTGATGAAACATTAAAATGGCTCTCATCACTGCCCATCTTAATGCAGGAGTCATTCTGGTGGTGACAATGTAGCGATAGGTATATAATCTCCCTCTTCCCCCACCTCCAAACCGCCCCCCTTCTCCCCCGTTCCTAATAAGCCTTTCGGTTTCTGTGGACGTTTTAATTGTGAACAATTATTTCGGTATCCGTTCCACCCCCGTGTTACTGCAGTAGTACGTAAAAGATCCCAGTCATTGTGCCAGAAATGCAGGTGGCAGGTTACAGCTAAACACGCATACACCTTACGTATGTGGCTTTGCATGAAGTGACATGGTGCATGGTTGTACGGTGTACACAGAACGCGCCGAGATGGCAGCAGTTTCATGTGGCACCAGCCATGCCAGCGCTGTAACTACACCACTTTAGTGGATATGTAAAAACGCGCTATGAAAAAGCTAGTCACTCATGTACTGAGAAACACATTCGAGCGCAGTGAGTTTGTTCGAGAGCGGAGAATAGCGTTGTATAAAAGCAGCCATCATCATCATCATCATCATCATCACGTTAAGTACCATTTTTACTTATTTATTCTTTTTGAGGATGTACCTCTGGTAGAGTTTATGTACCTTGTGTTTACTCGCATGCCAGGTGAGTTACCGTTGGAGACTCCGGTCTTTGTTGTTGTGTTTGATTGATGTCTTTCGCGGAGCGCTAATTAACTCCCTTGAGTGTGGATTTTCCAGTGTTCGAGCATTATACACTTACCCCTTCCGTAAGCCGCGACACGTTCCAATGATGGGTGACATTTTCTAGTCACAACTTTTCGCTCGCAAAGGTTTTTATCATCGACCGGTCTGATTCCGAAAGAACGTATAAGGTATTCTGTGCCTTATGTTACGTCCGGTGTTGCTGCCTCTGTGTTATGTGTTAAACCTTTCTTCGGTGTTGAATATTTTTTGACATAGTTTGCGATGGCATTGCGTGAGAAACCTTAGACACGTAAAACAGAGATGCTCATGACGCACATTCACTTTCGTCTGCAGGATTTTTACGCGGAAATGAAAGGAACACCTTTTTTCGGTGGATAAAACATTCTCAGTGCTGCTATGTCAAATCTGCGAAAAAGGGTTTAAATATGAAGAGGTCGGCATTTCGAGGTAGAAGTGGGCTGACAGCTTCTTCTAAAGGATGTTTGTATGCCATTTCCATATCTGATGACTGCCAAGGTGTCATATGCGTATTTTATGCTGTAAAATTAAATATTCCAAACGGCTGCCGAAAACAGACAAAAACCGCTGAAAAACACATAATGCTTCCGAAATTTTACAAATTACTGACTTTGGTCCTAATTTACGGTATAAGAGCACAAGAAAAATAAAATTCTATTGTCTAATGTCCTTGTGGTGATATTTGCAGAAAAAGAAGGAATAAAGTTGACTAATGAGGGGAAGGAAGGAACTTGTGTTGCTGTTGTTTTATGCTCAGTTAACTACGATAATCAGGGCGAATGACCACTGCTTGGCATTGTCGATCTGAGAGTGTGACAGAAAGTACAAGCAAACAAAACAAACAACAGCAGCAGCAACAACAACAATAACAACAACCAGGCCACGTCAAGACATGAAAGCTTCGTAAACAAAATCCGTATCCATAAATTTTGAATGATCAATTATGTCTGAATTTAGAGTAGAAGAAATAACACATCTTCCATGTCAAATTCAGTCTACAGATGCCATTCAAAGTAATCGTTAGAAACAAAATAATTATGGACACGTCTTTGTTTCAGGGACGCTAATTATGGAAAAAAAAGAGGGGAAGGGTTGAATGTTTGACAAAGGAGGGAAAACTAACGTTTTTGTATGATTAAATCAAAAATCATTTGAAGATAAATTACGTGTTATCATGGAAAAATTATTATACACACTTCTATGGTCATAAATGAAAAATAGGCGGAAGTGAAGGCAGAGAGAGAGAGAGAGAGAGAGAGAGAGAGAGAGAGAGAGAGAGAGAGAGAGAGAGAGAGGCCTTTTTTTCTCTTTCCTTTTTTTTTTTAAAGAGCTGAACAATACTGATGCAATTGTAATGGAGCGGAGTGTAGAAGGACAGGACACAGGCAGCGGAGTCAGTCAAAATGGAGACCACAGCAGGCGAACGGCAGCAATCAGGTTTTTATTCTACAGCAGCAGACAACTTTTCAGCACACTCAAAATCCTCACGCGCACGCATAGATAAGAGAACTGCGCGGGCCACAAGGAACACACGCTATCGATACAATGAAATCGGCCCTCTGGACCACAAAATGGCTGACTATTGTGTTTCCTTGGCCCGCACAAATACAGTTTCCTCAACAATAACTAAACTAATTAAAACATGAAAACATCAAATGAAAGCTACAATTACAACCTTTTAAATCGTATAAACAAAATGTACACACCTGACTTATTTAATTTACAACAAGACTGAGTGGGAAGCGTGGCTTGCACCTGTCTATAAGCAGATTCGTACAACTAAATCACAACTAACACAATGTACAAAATATAACTGTCAATAAAACTTACATCAGCGGAATAAAGTGCACGCTCCCACGGTTAAAATGGTACATAACAATTACAATACAACGCTCTATAAGAGAAGCAAGACACACTCAAAGACTAGTACTAAAACAAATGGTGCGAACTTTCGCCTGGGGCGCGTTATTTTAGTCGCAGCAGCGCTGATAGTGATACCAAGTAGTCTATGAATACAACTTAGCTTCTACAGTACACAAAACTTAATAAGTTAATTTCAACCCAAAATAAACACTAAACATGAAGTCAGCTAAGCAAAATACTATACGACAAAGCATTGATCGACACAGAATTACTTTAATCGAGTCAAAACAACAATTCGCTACTATTCACTAGTACTAAACAGAGAACGCGCCATGCAGACAACGGCTATAAAAAGAATGGACCCAGAGAGGCATCGGCTACTGATTAAGCTCGATCTTGCGTTAAATAAGATCTAAATAAACATTCTAAGATGCCAAATTATATTACACATGGCTTGGTGCATAAAAAGGACTAGGTAAACAAAGAGTAGGTAAACAAACAAGCGGTCAAAATATTAAGGGAGTAAACAGATTTGAAAATGGCGCGCACCGGCGGCTATTGCCGGTCGGCTATGAGAAGGCCATGTGGCGTTACGCAACACGCAGCGCTTCAAAACAAAAGCGTCGTCTGCTCCGGTTCCCGGGTTACTAACAGTACAGTAATGAAATTGCATGGATCTGATAACCGGGGCGGGATTACCGTTAAAACGTATACAAAGAGCACTTACTCACACAACAATCACGGTACTCCGAATGCCATGACTTTAGCAACCTAACAGATGTACGAAGTGTCGTATTTGGTGCTCATCAGAGTGACACGACATTAGCAACCACTTAATAATTTCATCATTCTTCAACCGTTCTAACAGATATTGCCAGTGTCATGGCATTTGCATGTTACTGTGTATGGTAGACGAGACATTCTGCATTTGCAACTAATTCTTGTACATTGCTTTGTGCAAGCACAGAAGACGAGGTCAGCACATGCATCAGGACCTGAAGGAAGAGACTTAAGAACTGATACAAAGACACTGTCTTCAAGCCTCCATCCCATGGTCTCAGGTGGAAGGGGGCTGTGGGTGTTGCAGATGACACTGTTGCCAAATTGTTGCCTGACAGCTGGCCTATTTGATGTGAAAAGAGAGTGCATCATTTGTGGGAGTCAGAATTTCTGGTATAAATTATGGGCTCTGCGACTTATGACTAACCGGACCATGTTGACAGTGTCTCACTTTTGCACACTGTATTTTACAGATGAAGAGTTCTGCATCTCAGGAAGATCATTTTTTCTCGGTGATTTCAGCAGACCCTAGTACTGTTGAAAAACATTCCAGCAAGATTCCCTGCCAAGGAGTCGAATTTCACCCAGTGCGGGCATGAAATCCAGCCCGCAGTTTCTGAAGCTGATCCCTTTCTATGTCTGAAAGATCCACAGTGGTGCGAGTAGGGATATGCTATCTTTTAATCCAGATTTTCGTACATTTTATTTTGTCAAAATGTACCAGCAGTAACACAGCAGCAGCTGTGTCTTGTGAAACAAAACAAAAAATTGCTGGATGCTTGGTTATTTACTGGAGGAACACCGTTGTATCTGCCTCCTTATGAGAGGGCTCCAAATGGCTTGTGTCTGTATCTGGGTTGGGAGACTCAGTTTGAGTGGCATCGCTGAAACCATCACCAGCTAAAATCATCTTGCCAACTGGTATCTGTAATATGAGCGGCAAGGACGACGTCAGCTTCGTTTATTTTAGGACGGGTTATGGTTTCCCATTTGGCAGGCAGAGGATGACCCGATTTTCAATCATTCTTCTGACTGGCTGGGAACCTTCGTTCATCTCTTCCTGGTTCGATGTTTGATCGAGGTTTCATGATATCTGTCAATATCGATGCGCTTGAAAGCACGTCCGGCTTGCAGGAGAGACCTGATAAAAAAAAAAAAAAACTACCAGCCAAATCTCCAAACACTGCTGCATGCTGAGCCTAGGCATCCCAATGGTAAAACAAACAATACCACCATCTTTCTTTCCTGTGTCTTTGAGCCATTTCTGACTTTGGTCTGGATCTACTCAGTTGAACTTCTTCTTCGCACATTTTACCACAAAGTTTCCATCTTATTTGTAGCTTTGACCTTCAGGGCACTGATGTATTTCACTAAAATACATCGGCATGACAGCAAAACCAAAACAGTTTCAACAGAATTGGATGTCAATACAGTTTGTCGCCTTGCATAGTGCAATACCACCCGTTGTGTGCCAAGATACTGTAAATCACTGTTACTGTCTACATGTCTGTCCAGTTTGCACTAGGTCTTGTTATTAGGTCTTGTTATTAACAATAGTACATCAGCACACCTGTTTTGGTTGCAAAGATCAGTAGCACAGAAAATATAGGATTGACAAATATTCAGTGACTTGTTGAACCGTCGTTATGAACTTCACTTTGAACAAAGCAATCCGCGGTCTTTTCACAAGGCAGTCTGCTTATGATGGTGTCCCATCAAACTGAGTTTGGTTGCAAAGGGATCACCAGTGCTGAAGACACATTAGAAACGATAATATGACCGCACACTTTGACCTTGACCTTGAAGATAGCAAAGCATTTTTCACATGCCACTGGCTCATAATGATGCATTTCCATAAGTTTGGCTACAAAAGGTTATATCGTTCAGAAATCATCCGAGTAAACAGTCAATGACATTTTGAACTTTTGCTGACCCTGACCTTGAATACAGCAAAACACACATTCCAAAAGACATTGGGTAACTGCGGTTCATGATGATGTATCACAGTACCAAGTTCGGTTACTAAAGTTTCAGCGGTTCAGAAGGTACCATCGGACAAACATTAAATTGAATTTTGAACCATTACTGTGACCTTGACGTTTTACACAACAATAGCACATTTTCAAAGTATGTTTTGGCTTATGATAGTCTACCAACAAACTAAGTTCGGTAAAGGGAAAAAAGAAGAAGAAACACACACACACACACACACACACACACACACACACACACACACACACACACACACACACACACACACACACACACAACACACAACACAACAACAACAACAAAACAACAACAAACAAAACAACAACAACAACAACACAACAACACACAACACACACAACACACACACACACACACACACACACACACACACACACACACACACACACACACACACACACACACAAACTAAAACAAAAACAAAAACAACAACAACAACACAACAACAACAACAACAACAACAAAAAACAGCAACACACCATCAGTTCAGAAGATATAGCATTGATATAGTTGAAACAGTCATATTGTGATTATATAAGCCCTTATAAAAACAACAACAACACACCATCAGTTCAGAAGATATAGCATTGATATAGTTGAAACAGTCATACGGTGATTATATAAGCCCTTATAGTGACCTTGACCTTGAAGATAGCATCCCAATTCTTGTGCATGACACACCGACTCAGGAAGATGCACCACCATATCAGGTTTGGATACAAAAGGTCGATCTGTTTAGAGGATATCTTCTGGACAAAGCCCGGCAGACAGATACACGAAGAGACGGACACAAGGACTCTAGCATTTTTACGTGGGGTATAACAAAACCTGAAAGAGGTCTAAAACAAAGCTTTACATGTTGCGAAAATCCTATGAAACAACAAAAAAGGCATGAAAAGTGTTGTGAAAGTCTAGCGAATATCAGAACACTGTGCTGATAGTATTCTTTACAGCATTTTTTGTCGGCCATGTTGAATATCTTAGGCTACCAGACAAAGGAAGTACTTTTGACTTTGGCAGACCCCAGACATGTATTCGGCATACCCAATTCCTTTAGAAATGTTCTCTGACAGCTTCTACCTCACAATGCCTCAGGGTGTTTGATGTTTTGAAATTTGTCCAAGTGTATTACCATCTTTGTGTCGGTATTGCCTGGCATCTTGTAGAATCGATAGTGGGTGTGGTGTGGGGGTATGGGGTGGGTCCACAAGAACATTGCTTCCTAAGCAATGGCTTGTGGTCGAATCATTGCATTGGAAGAACGTTGCGGAGTTTTCTCTGATTGTAACTACACTCGTAGATTGCACAACCTTCTACACTACTCCTCATAGATCTAGACATATTCTGCGGACCGCCTGTCATTTTAGGTGAAATCGGAAATCGCGTGCATTTTGTAATTTTAGTAACAGTTATGGCAGCCTTGGCTAAGGAATAATGGGGAAGTTGTAAAGAGTGCTGATGGGAAACACGCGAGAAAGCAGTTTGCTTTGACGGGGCTCTGCAACTCAGCCCCCAAACTGCGGGATGTCTTGTCGCAAACAGAAGAACTGAGCCTCCTCGGTGGCGTCCCGCAGGCGCCACGCCTGATATAACCCTATGTGGTTGGCTAGGCTCAAAGCACCAACTAACTAACCAACTCCCGCAGGCGCCAAGCCTGATATAACCCTATGTGGTTGGCTAGGCTCAAAGCACCATACTAACCAACCCCCAGCCCCCAAACCTATGGGTTGGCTAGGCTCAAAGCACCAACTAACTAACCAACTCCCGCAGGCGCCAAGCCTGATATAACCCTATGTGGTTGGCTAGGCTCAAAGCACCAACTAACTAACCAACTCCCGCAGGCGACTGCATGATGAACTGAATGCCGGCCCCGTCCCGGCCGTCTGCGTATTGCATTCACTGTGCACCATGCTTCTTTAAAATAACAACTTCTTCTCGATCGCCGTTACACTGAGAGTCCAGTTTGCAACATGAATGTGACCGTCTTCTCAGATTCCTCCTTGCTTCCGTAGAGTTTGGCGTGTAGCTGGAATGCTGTTGACCACGCTGGCCTACCACGCCTTAAAAGCAAAGAAAGGGTCTCCAAACCACCTCTATATCTCTTGCAGCGTCCGTCTCTCTCTCTGTCTCTCTCTGTCTCTGTCTGTGTACCTGCCTGCCTGCCTGCCTGCCTGCCTGTCTGCCTGTCTGTCTGCCTGTCTGTCTGTCTGTCTGTCTCTGTCTGTCTCTGTCTGTCTCTGTCTCTGTCTGTCTCTGTCTCTCTCTCGTTCCTTCACTTGTATTAACTTACAAAAATGAGATGTAGGACGGGGTCAGAGCTTTTGAGTCCGCGGCAAGTGATTGACCTGGCAACTCAGAACAGGGTGATAGTTTGGGGTCGGCAGTCTTGATTTAATTGTTCCAAATTTCCCCTGCCTGAATTCACGGCCCCCGGACGCCTGTCTGGCGGCAGCTGCCTGTCGTAACTTCTTGACACTCGGCCTGGGAGTAGCTGTCCCGAAGGCAGGTGGAGGGTGCCAACTGCAGACTCCGTCGTCGCGTGTAATCAGACAGTTCTTGTGGAACTGGGTATGATAGGGGTAAAGCTTTCGCAATGCATAGTCAAGAACGCTGAAGGCGACCGCTGCAGTTGTCACGAAGTTGAAACCTTGCTTATAATTATACCCACACCCATGCGCACACCCAGACACACACTTGGGACACACCGGCCACTCAGTTTGACATACGCAAAACCACCCAATTCAATGGCATACATTTACATAGTACAAATTGTTTAGTTACAAAATACTTCAATAATGACAACACGTCCAGCAAATTCAGTGGCATACATTTACAGAGTACAAACCATTTAGTTACAAAATACTTCAAATAATGACAACACGTCCAGCAAATAACACCATTATCAACAGATTCTGTTCAACTGATTTGAACAAGATTGAACAAGACAGATTAATTATATCCTTTACACCAACGCATGACCTGACAGACAAAACCAAGAGCAGCAATATGTAGGCCTATATATTTCTTAGCTGACACACTGGTAGACGGCCTGTCGCATGTGCGTGTTCTTCTGATGTGTTCCCCGCGCACCACGTAGGCTAGTATTAGGCAAGTAATCCATCGAGAAGACAGACTGATATGTGGCGAAGCGGGTTCACTGTGGGCCTGACGAAACGGGCTGTCGTAAGTGGCTCCCGTCGTTTTACCGCACCCGGCACCGCTACGC
>JABMCL010002481.1:740000-755000 GCA_018857735.1 Alviniconcha marisindica | reverse complement strand
GGGGGGGGGGGGGGAGGCAAGCAAGCAAACAACAACAGAAACAAAAACAAAACAAAACAGCAACAACAACAACAACGAAACAGAAGCGGAAGAATCGATCTTGTTGTAAGAAGCACAGACAGGGCGTTGTGTTTGTGGGGATTCTCACAGTGATGGGAAACCCGGGTAGTTGGCGCTGAAGCACAGCCAGTGTGCTTGTACTCTACCTCTCGACAGGAAGCCAGCCACCTCCCCCACCCCCCTCCGGGGTGTTGTTTTGTGTTGTCTACAAGACTGTCCCTGACTCTGCCTGTAGCTCTGTGAGCTGTATCTGATGTTTGACTGTGACTCTGGGTATTGTCTGAGGGTGACCGTGTGATCTGATCACATTATGTGGCTGTGGATTGTGTGTGAATGTGTTTGCTGGAATGATAAATGTGGGTGGATGGGGTTGGATATAGACGTGATGAGGTGGTGTGTGTGTGTGTGTGTGTGTGTGTGTGTGTGTGTGTGTGTGTGTGTGAGTGTGTGTGTGTGTGTGTGGTGTGTGGTGTGGTTGTGTGTGTGTCGTTGTGTGTGTCCTGTCTGTTGCTTTTCTGTTGTGAGTTGAGCGAGTGGTCCTTGCTCGCTCTCTCTCTCTCTCTCTCCCTCTCCCCCTTTCTGCCTCCTCTCTCCTCTCTCCTTTTGAGAGCAGGTCTCTTCCAGTCTCTCTCTCTCTCTCTCTCTGCCTCCTTCTCTCTCGTCTCTCTTTTTGAGAACAGGTCTCTTCGACAGTCTCTCTCTCTCTGTCTCTTCCTGTGCGTGCGTGCGTGCGTGCGTGCGTGCGCTCCTGTCAGACTGTATTATTGCACAACGCACGTGCAGTTTGTCACTGGAGACGCACTGAACAAGTTTTCAGTAACAATATAATGCTATTCTATCTTGCGCCATGCTGCCGATCCATCGTCACACCCAACAGTCACCCTCCTTGCTCTTTCAGTGCCCAGGGAGCAGAGGAATGAGGTGACGTCATTCCTGGATGCGTCCGTTGTCTACGGCAGCGCGGAGGATCAGACAGTCGCACTCCGCACATTTCGGCAAGGTATGGTCTTTCACTCTGCCGCGGTGAGCCCTGTTTACGCTGGCAGACATTGACAGATAGACACAACCAGTGGTGTTGAAACACTACCAAACCATGACTGGCTTAACTTCACTACAGAGGGAGGGAAGCCTCGAACGCAGTTTACCACCCGGGAATCCTCAGTTAGGACAGTGAAGTATGCTATGACACTGAAAATGCAGGATCACATCCAGCCAGTCATTCAACCAAGTTGTTCATGACCTGATCCGAACAGCACCTGACATAGAATGCTATAAAACACACACACACACGCACACGCACACGCGCACGCACGCACACACGCACGCACACACGCGTGCGCGCGCGCGCGCGCACACACACACACACACACACACACACACACACACACACACAAATGTTCATAATATTGAAACAATAAGCACGGCATAGGCCAGCTTGATACTGACAAAAATCGACACTAGACCATGCGCATCCTTTCATGACTGACCCAGTTAGCACGCAATGGCTTGATAACAATCGATAGTGACAAAGGACCATGAACATCTTTTCATGATTGACCCAATTAGTACGCCAGGGCTTGA
This sequence comes from Alviniconcha marisindica, assembly GCA_018857735.1. Classification (NCBI taxonomy): domain Eukaryota; kingdom Metazoa; phylum Mollusca; class Gastropoda; family Provannidae; genus Alviniconcha; species Alviniconcha marisindica. The sequence goes on along the minus strand of JABMCL010002481.1, from coordinate 753,359 downwards.
TAACAATCAATAGTGACAAAGGACCATGAACATCTTTTCATGATTGACCCAATAGCACGCAATGGCTTGATAACAATCAATAGTGACAAAGGACCATGAACATCCTTTTTATGATTGACCCAGATTAGTACGCCAGGGCTTGATAACAATCAATAGTGATAAAGGACCATGAACATCTTTTCATTATTGACCCAGATAGCACGCAATGGCTTGATAACAATCGATAGTGACAAAGGACCATGAACATCCTTTCATGATTGACCCAGTTAGCACGCAATGGCTTGATAACAATCGATAGTGACAAAGGACCATGAACATCTTTTCATGATTGACCCAGTTAGCACGCAATGGCTTGATAACAATCGATAGTGACAAAGGACCATGAACATCTTTTCATGATTGACCCAGTTAGCACGCAATGGCTTGATAACAATCGATAGTGACAAAGGACCATGAACATCTTTTCATGATTGACCCAGTTAGCACGCAATGGCTTGATAACAATCGATAGTGACAAAGGACCATGAACATCTTTTCATGATTGACCCAGTTAGCACGCCATGGCTTGATAACAATCGATAGTGGCAAAGGACCATGAACATCTTTTCATGATTGACCCAGTTAGCACGCCATGACTTGATAACAATCGATGTAACAAAGGACCATGAACATCTTTTCATGATTGACCCAGTTAGCACGCCATGGCTTGATAACAATCGATAGTGACAAAAAGCCATGAACATCTTTTCATGATTGACCCAATTAGTACGCCAGGGCTTGATAACAATCAAAAGTGACAAAAGACCATGAACATCTTTTCATGTCATGATTGACTCAATTAGCACGCCATGGCTTGTTAACAATCGATAGTGACAAATGCCATGAACATCTTTTCATTACTGACCCAGTTAGCACGCCATGGCTTGATAACAATCGATACAAACAATCATGAAAAGAGAGAGAAAAATATTGTCACCTGAACTGATTATCATGGTGTAGCATGATATAACAACTGCCTCTCCTCTAAAACAAGCAGAAGAAAAAAGAAAAGAAAAAAGAAAAAGAAAAGAAAGGTTGTTCATGACCTGATCCAATAGAGCTCAGGAGCTATGTGAAGTCGAGGTGGCCGTCCTGGGCTCCCCGTCTGTAATAGTCCGTACGGTCTCTGTGGACATAAAGCAACACTGAACTCAAACTGTAGTATCCGTACGGTCTCTGTGGACATAAAGCAACACTGAACTCGAACTGTAGTATCCGTACGGTCTCTGTGGACGTAAAGCAACACTGAACTCAAACTGTAGTATCCGTACGGTCTCTGTGGACGTAAAGCAACATTGAACTCGAACTGTAGTATCCGTACGGTCTCTGTGAACATACAGCAACACTGAACTCAAACTGTAGTATCCGTACGGTCTCTGTGGACGTAAAGCAACATTGAACTCGAACTGTAGTATCCGTACGGTCTCTGTGACATACAGCAACACTGAACTCAAACTGTAGATCCGTACGGTCTCTGTGGACATACAGCAACATTGAACTCGAACTGTAATATCCGTACGGTCTCTGTGAACGTAAAGCAACATTGACTCGAACTGTAGTATCCGTACGGTCTCTGTGGACATAAGCAACATTGAACTCGAACTGTAGTATCCGTAGGTCTCTGTGGACGATAAAGCAACATGAACTCAACTGGTTCAAATAGCCTGTGCATAGCCCCAAGGCAAACGACCCGCCCCGCCTAGAACACCAACATCCGAACTGTTCAAGACCTGACCCGAACATAAGCAACACTGAACGCAAACTGTAGTATCCGTCGGTCTTTGGCAAAGTAATTATTTGAACTCGACTGTAGTATCCGTACGGTCTCTGTGACGATGAGCAACACTGAACTCAAACTGTAGTATCCGTACGGTCTCTGTGGACGTAAAGCAACATTGAACTCGAACTGTAGTATCCGTACGGTCTCTGTGGAACATACAGCAACACTGAACTCGAACTGTAGTATCCGTACGGTCTCTGTGGACGTAAAGCAACATTGAACTCGAACTGTAGTATCCGTACGGTCTCTGTGAACATACAGCAACACTGAACTCGAACTGTAGTATCCGTACGGTCTCTGTGGACATACAGCAACATTGAACTCGAACTGTAATATCCGTACGGTCTCTGTGGACGTAAAGCAACATTGAACTCGAACTGTAGTATCCGTACGGTCTCTGTGGACATACAGCAACATTGAACTCGAACTGTAGTATCCGTATGGTCTCTGTGGACGTAAAGCAACATTGAACTCCTGCTTCAAATAGCACTTGCATAGCCCCATAGCAAACGACCCCCCCCCCCTACACACACCCAAACACCCGATCTGTTCAAGACCTGACCCAGCTAGCAAACCGCGGCAGCAGGTTCTTTTTGTCTTTTCAAGTTTTTATTTTTGAATCGGCTGGTAGACGCGGAGGAAGAGGGAGCCAACTCTTCACGTTGCAGGCGCTGTCACCACCAGAATGATTTTGAATGAAGAGGGTCAGCGGTGAGAGCCGTTTTAATGTTTCATCCGATGTTGGGGGCAAAGTCCCAAGACAGTGTCCATAAACCGCAACTGTCTGAAAGAAAAGGGGAGAGGAAGCGGACTCGAACCGACGTCTGTCTCCAACGCCTTGCGGCTGGACGGCCAAAGCGGCTCACAACACGTGTTAAACTCCAAGCACTGCTTTAAGACTTCCTTCCTCCAACCACTGCCATAATTGATTACGCCACAGCTCTCGAAAAACTGTCAGCTAACGCGGGACAGTTTTTCGTTGGTGCTCACATTGCAGTAATTTTGTAACAGGCAAATCAAATTAATGATGTGGGGTTTAATGTCCGCAGATGTCGGGCTGACATATTAGCTCAGAGTTCAGGTGCTGTGTGAAAGTCGAAGTGGCCGTCCTGGGCTCCCGTCCCTAATAAGCCTACGGCTTCTGTGGACGTAAAGCAACACTCAACTCAACAACGCTGACATATTAGGGACAACAACTCAAAATTAATTAGGCATTTATCAGGTGTTTCTTTTATAACAGCTAGCCCACGTTACTTACGCCAGCGTAAATGAAACCAAAATCATTTGAATCAAGACGGATTGTTGTTTTTTAACCCGGCGGGCGCGCCTCATATTTACATGCGTGCTTGTGCGCTGTATGTTGCTTCCACAGTCTTCTTAGTACCCAAACCTTTCTGAGGGCGCTGACCGCGTCGGTGAACAGCTGCACGGAGATAAAGAGTGCCCTTTCAGTGGCGTAACCAGTTCTGGCAGAGTTTGGAGGAAGGTGCCGGAAAGCGATGCTCGGCGTGTGCACATGTGTGCGTTTTCTTTGTTTCATTCTGTTCATAATCCTGCACCGGCCATTACAGACACTGCAGTGGCCGGTGCAGGATATTGAACCGGCCATTGCAGCGTCTGTCTGCCGCCTCGCCTGCCTTCCCATCATATTCTCACGCAATACAGTACAATACTAACTTTATTGCCAAGCGTCAGTGTCAAATTATTGCACCTGGAATGTTTAATGATGCCAGGGTTCACTCACACATTCACGCCAATCATTAAAGGATACTATCGTACCGTCTTGTCCTATCTTAAACACAAGTATTAGGTTACAACAACAACAGCCAAAACTGGGGTGCAAATTCATTCCAAAATAAGTACACAAAAGATCCAGACGGCATTAGAGCTTCACATGTCGCATCAAAATTGTCTCTCTACAGAGTCTGTACTTCATACAAAGTACTATGTCCTCCTGCTTAAAGCAGTTATGTAAACATTATCCACAAAAACTGAGCTAACTGACCAGACCGGCTCACCCGCGACCCAATATCTCCCCCGTTTTACTCCGCCCTGGGGCCGATTTAATGAACACGGTCATAAACTACGCTAGCGGAAAGCCCTCCAACCTACTGTGCGGTGAGCACAAAATGCTGTCGATTACAACTACAATAGCGTACGTCCCCCTACCCCCCCCCCCCCGCCATGCCCCCCCCTCCCCCCCGGAAGCCCCCCCCCCCCCGGCCCCCTACCTACGACCAAGATTTTCGTTCACATCCGCTACAAACTGACACCAAACACAGCTCTAATGGGCACAAGCTGGGAAGTACCTGTTGCATGAAACCACAAAGTGATCATTATTTGCATTAATACGCCTGATGGTTTCTATGGACGTAAAGCAACACTGAAGGATCAGGATGTCGGCAGAGCTCAGGAGCTGTGTGAAAGCCGAAGTAGCCGTCCTGGGCCGACGGGACCGTCCCTGATAGTCCCTACGGTCTCTGTGGACGTAAAACAACATTGAACTCGGACTAGCCACTGTAACCGCTTCACTGGCCGCAAAAATATCACTTTTCGCTGTTAGAGTTCATAACCATCGCCTAGGACGGCGTAAATGGCTTTGGAACTGCTCTATTAAACCGGCTCCTTGTGAGCTCCCGCCGCCCTTATTTCCCCTTAGCCCACTTCCTTCCCCACTGCGGCAGCGCCATCTCGTGGAACATCAGTCGTGTAGCGTGCACATGCGCCCATGCCACTGAAACTCCAAGCACTGGTTTATGATGATGCTGATGTGGAGCTTAATATCCTCGGATGTCGGTTTGACATAATTATTAGGGACAAACTGTGACCAATGCGTGTGCACGGTACACTGTTGCTTTACCTCCACAGAAACCATAAGGCTCATTACTCATAGTTCAGGAGCTGTGTGAGAGTCGAGGTGGCCGTCCTGGGCTGTCCGTCCTAACGAGCCTTCCGGTTTCCGTGGACGTAAAGCTATATTGAACCATGCTTCGGCATTGGTCACAGCTTGTCCCTAATATGTCAGCCGACATCTGAGGACATTAAGCATCACTTCATCATCATCATCATCGAGCTCATTAGGACGGGGAGCCCAGGACGGCCACCTCCACTTTCACACAGCTCCTGAACTCTGCACTGGTTTACGACCTCCTTCCTCTGACCACAGCCATAACTCTTGGTTACGCCACGGTCGTGTCTCGTAAGACTGGCAGCTTAAGCCCGTTCTTAACTGGGCGAATGTTTGTTCGACGAACTATGATTCGTTTCTTAATTGAACTTTTAGTTCGCCGAACATGGTTCGGACAGTTCGACGAACTTTTCTTTGTTCTCAACTGGCTTGTAATGAGATGCAAGCTTCAGGCCGAACTTGCGGCAGACGCGCAGCAGACAGCATGATCGAAAATATAGGCTAAACTCAAGTCAAGTCAAGTCAATATACTTTAATCATCCCTCACAGGGTAATTCAACTAACTGATGTCTCATTCTGGGTCCCCGAGACAAGGCTGCGCCTCCCACAAGTCAACAAGTAAACAAATTCCCTCCGAAGCCAGTGAGGGAAGAATCCATTTGTATTTGTATTTCTTCCTCCTTCACAGGAGAGCTCTTCTCTCAGCCAAGAGGCAATTTTTGTCGAATAGGGCGAATGTTCCCAGAACATGTTGAGCGAAGCGTTTTTGGACCCCGAATATAGCTTTGTCGCAGTTCGACGAATACTTCCAACTAGGTTCGCGAAGAAAAGTTCGCCCAATTAAGAACCAACTAGGTTCGCCGAATACTCCCAAGTAGGTTCGCGAACAAACATTCGCCCAGTTAAGAACGGGCTTAACGAACAGTTTTTCCTTGGTGTTCAAACGGCAGTAAATTTGTAACAGACAGCTAAAAATTATATCAGGTGTTTTCTTTTTTCTCTTTTTCTTTTTATAATCGTCCGCATTGCTTACGGCAGGACAGATAAAACCTAAATTGTTTGAACAGAGACGGATTTTTTTTACTTATGCATACGGCGTACTTCGACGCTATGTTGCTTCCACCATGCTTTTATATATGCCCATGGATTCCAGTCTTAAGCAGAGGGACCTCGGTTCGAATCCGCTTCGGCTCTCCTTTCTCTTCCAACGTTGTGATCTGTGGACGCTTTTTTTGTCCCCCACATTTAATGAAACGCTAAAACGGCTCACATCGCTGCCCACCAGGAGTCATTCAATGGTGGTGGTGACAGTGTCGCGATAGATATATAATCTCCCTCTTCCCCCACCTCCATTCCCCTTTTCCCCCTTCTCCCGGTCCCTAATAAGCCTTATTGTTTCTGCGGACGTTAAGCACCATGTTTGACTGTTGGTTGAAGTGTTGCTTTACGTCCACAATAGGCTTATTAGGGACGGGAGCCCAGGACGGCCACCTCGACTTTCACACAGCTCCGGAGCTCTGTACCATGTTTACTTACTTACACAGTCTTATGAGAATTCAAACCTTTCGGAGGCCGCTGACAGTGTCGGTGGACAGACGCGCGGAGATACGGAGTACCCCTTCTTTGGAGGAAGGGTGCCGGAAAGCGCGGTTTGGAGCGAGCAGCCAGGCGTGTGCCCAGATTGCTCATCCCTGTCAGCACGGCTGCACGGCTCGAAAACTGAATACAGGTTTAGTGCTCTCATTTCACGCACTGATGCGCCTCATAACGGCTGCAACATGCCACTGACGATGTCTTGGGTCAGTTACATCTATAGGCGTACTGGTTCCGGTCCGAAGCTTGACCGCCACTACTTAGCGCACGGGCAATTTTCTCCACTGCGCTGATGGAGCAACACACAAAGAGCGGCGTCCATGCTCCCTCTTCCCTGTGAGCCGGTTTGGCCGAGCAGAGGGACCTCGGTTCGAATCCGCTTCGGCTCTCCTTTCTCTTCAAAAGTTGTTGTCTATGGGCACTGTCTTGTGACTTTGCCCCTCACAATTAATGAAACATTAAAATGGCTCTCATCGCTGCCCATCTTAATCCAGGAGTCATTCTGGTGGTGACATTGTAGCGGTAAGTATATAATCTCCCGCTTTCCCCACCTCCATACCCCCGTCCCCCCTTCTTCCCGTCCCTCATAAGCCGTATGATTTTTGTGGACATTAAGCACCATGTCTATTTACTTACTTCCCACCAACCTTTTTGGCTTGATTAAGCGAACCCTTTTGTAGCGCCTAATATTGTCGAGTGTACGTAACTTTTTAGTCTGGTGCCGGAGGACCTGCGGTGGTCTGAACTCAGGAGCTGTGTGAAAGTCGAGGTTGCCGTGCTGGGCTCCTCGTCCTTAATAAGTCTTATGGTTTCTGTGGACGTAAAGCAACACTGAATCAATCGACCTTCGGTGGGGTGTGCAAAACTGAGTATGTTCCTGTCTGCTGAAAACCAGGAGCTGTCAAAGGTTGTTCCCTCTTTTACGCTTCAGAATTTGCTTTTCGTAGACTTCTTCGCGTGAGAGAGAGAGAGAGAGAGAGAGAGAGAGAGAGAGAGAGAGAGAAGAGAGAGAGAGCGATTTTAAAAAAAATCATACAATTGTTGTTGTTGTTTTCTTGTTGTTTTTTCGTTTCGTGGTCACAATCAGTATCACCTTTTTGTTTTCTTTCTTTTTTTCCTTTTTTTTGCATCCGAGAACAAATACAAACTGTTATAAAGCCTCGTTTTTACCCTCGGCTCTGTCAGTTTTTAATGAAAATTATACCAGTCCTTAACTGAGTGTGCGCATGCGTCAAGAAGTCTGTTTCTAACGGAGGGTTGGGGATGTGTCAACCTAATGATTTTTATTTAATGGAGAGTTTTTACGTTTTAGTTTGACACAGAGAAAGCATTATTCCAGGTAATTTAGGGTTTGCTATAACTAAGTATTAGTGTATGCAGATTGAGAGAAAGGGGGCGTATGTCTAAGAGTGTGTATATGCGTGTGGTTCATGATTTAGAATTATTATGTTCTTCGTTGTGCGATCGAACGACAGCTTTAATTTCCCACTGGGATTAATAAAGTATATTGTCATCTGATTATTAAACCACTGTTTTGGGGATCTGACGTAAAGACAAGGAGACCTCCAACAAAATAGTTTGAATACGTCTCAACCCTACTGGAGCTGCCTTGGTAGGCTGCCAACGTTCGTTCTTCACGTCTTGCGCCAGATGTTAGCCGCCACTATCCCTGCATAAGGCAGTCAGCCCCCCTACCACCCCCCGCCCCCCTCCCCCATCTTTTTATATTTTATATTTTTATTTTTATAAAATCATGGAAACTGCGGGCGTTTCTTGCCGTTGTTGAATTACAGTTGGATTATACACCCTCCCCCTTTTTTTTTCTTTTTCTTTTTTAAGTAAAAACTCTTTACAGATGATTTAAATTCCAAGGACTAGCTGTGTTTTCCGGCATTCGCCAAACCGGCAAAAACAACAACTAACAAACAAAGAGCACACACACACACACACACACACACACACACACACACACACACACACACACACACACACACACACACACACACACCCTAATCTAATATTTCAGTTATGCTCAAAGTTATATTATGCCTGCGAGAATAATCTCCCGTAGCTTGCATTACTAGACAGTTTAGGATGTCCTATATTTTGTCTAAGTTCATTGCATTGAAAGTTTTAAGCGTATAGCGAGACAAAGATTAAGGGATCAGTTTATACAAAAATGGCAAAGAAGAGTAGCAAAAAATAGTGCCTGTTGTAACCATTGTTTATTTAAAAATAAATTTAGCTTGAAGAGTATTTAACCTATCTCCCATCTACCCTAAGGCAAAGAGTACTGAAATTTAGACTTAGTAACCACAGACTATCAATCCAGCAAAGGCGATCGTTAGGTAGTCCAATGGACGAAGGAAATGTACTATTTGTAACAGTGGTGAGGTAGGAGATGAATTTCATTATCTGCTTATCTGCTTCCAATGAAAATGTCAAAAGGAAACGTACTAAGGAGATTGATAAATATTATACACATGATCCATCCCAACGTGCCCAGATCCTGTAGCCTTATGAGCATGACCTCAAAATCTAAGCATGTTAAGCTTGCTAGATTTATTAGTTGTATTTTTGAGTTATTTTGATCAAACCGACAGCAAAACACAGCGATAAAAAAAATCTCTGTTTTGTGCGCCTTAGTTATGTATTCGCAGCAACTTTATGTTTGAACGCTTGTTCTTGTCTAATGTGTAAAGCGCTGTCGTAATTTATTATTAGTACTCATGTACTTGTTTATAAGGAATATACTGCGTGGATGTACTTTGCTTTCTAGCCCCCAGGAGCAAAAAGCTCAATAAAACCTTGAAACCTTGAGAAGGGGGGAAAAAAGGAGAAGTTCCTTCGCGTTCTTAGCGTCTGATTCTACCTTTGTCTTGAAAATAATAATTACGTGTTAGCCGTCACACGCATTCATTTCAATTTGTGAGACCCAGCTTGGATTAAAAAAAGAAAGAGAGAGAGGGAAAAAGAATAATCCGGGTGTTACAAACGGTTGGTTTCCATTCAGTGATAGTGAATATCCATCAAGTGAGTGCCGTGGCTCCCACAGGTCGACGGGTAGTTCGCGGTGGGCGACTTGACGATCTGTCTTCAACGGAACACAGGAAATTGAAAATAGTGCGGCATGTCCGTCTTTGCAGCCTCGTCGCTCGTCGGGCGGGGTGGGTTGGGGGGTTGGGGTGAGGGGTGGGTGGGGGGTGAGGGGTGAGGTGTGTATGTGTGGGGGTGGGGGGTGGGGGGTTGTGGCTTGGGTCCGCAGCAGAGGTCCGAGTGAATGTCCAATCATATAGTGGAGTAGCCTTACGGTCATGACTCGACTTATGAGAAACCTGCACTTCATGGTAGAGACGTTAAGAGTTGATGTTTACTTTTCTTTGGTCTGTTATGGTGTATAATTATGGGCGGAAGATTTCGTCTCGTTAGAGAGAGAGAGAGAGAGAGAGAGAGAGAGGGGGGGGGGTGCGCACATATACTATGGGCACAGGGATGGGGTTATATATTTGTATAGATCTCTGTCAGTCCGTGTGCGTGCGTGCGTGCGTGCGTGCGTGCGTGCGTGCGTGCGTGCGTGCGTGCGTGCGTGCGTGCGTGTGCGTGTGCGTGTGTGTGTGTGTGTGTGTGTGTGTGTGTGTGTGTGTGTGTGTGTGTGTGTGTGTGACTGTCCGTGTGGTGTGTGTGTGTGTGTGGTGTGTGTGTGTGTTGTGTGTGTGTGTGTGTGTGTGTGTGTGTGTGTATATGTGTGTGTGTGTGTGTGTGTGTGTGTGTGGTGTGTGCGTGTGTGGTGAGTGTGTGTGTAGTGTTGTTTGTGTGTGTGTGTGTGTGTGTGTGTGTGTGTGTGTGGTGTGTGTGTGTGTGTGTGTGTGTGTGTGTGTGTGTGTGTGTGTGTGTGTTGTGTGTGTGTGTGTGTGTGTGTGTGTGTGTGTGTGTGGTGTGTGTGTGTGTTTGTGTGTCTGTGTGTGTGTATGTATGCACGAGCGCGCCTCTGCTACTAGGCAGCGGCATTTCTATTGCACTCACTGACTTCTCCCAGAGAGTCGTTTTGGTCCACTCTGGTCGGTCCTTAACTTGGTATTTTTAGCCAGCCCTTGAGATAAACACGGTTTGGAGTCTGAGACGCTTGTACAGCCAGGATCGTGACTCTAATTTCTCTCTGGAACCGCTTTAATAGAGCGGTTACAAAGCCATTTACGCCGTCCTAAGCGATGGTTTTAAACTTCAACAGCGCAAAGTCACATATTTTTTGGCCAGTGAAGCGGTTACAGTGGCTACCGACATCCTAATCTTGGTCCTAGTATTAAAAAATAAGCATGGTGCTTAACGTCCACATAAACCATAAGGCTTATTAGGGACGGAGAGAAGAGGGGAGGGGATATGGAGGTTGGGGGACGCCTGACTCTACACTGTCACCACCAGAGTGACTCCTGCATTAGGATGGGCAGCGATGAGAGCCATTCAAATGTGTCATTGATTGTGAGGGGCAAAGTCACAAGACAATGTCCACAGACCACAACTTTTGGAGAGAAAGGAGAGCCGAAGCGGATTCGAACCGAGGTCCCTCTGCTTCCCAGCCTAACGTCTAACCGCTAGGCCAAACCGGCTCACAAGGGGGCGGTCCAATCGTAGTTAATGACAGCCGTGCGCACTCTCCGAGCATCGCTTTCCGGCACCTTCCTCCAAACTCTGCCAGATTTGGTTACGCCGCTGAAGGGGCACTCTTTATCTCCGCGCAGCTGTCCGCCGAAGCGGTCGGCGCCCTCCGACCCACGTAAACATGAGACGCATCCACTCCGGGTAAAAGATAGAGTTCCGTCTCGATTCAAACGACTGTGGTTTTATTTGTGCTGGTGTAAACTTCGTTGGGCGGCCATAAATGACTCGCCTTGTTTTATCTGAGTTGTTTGTAACAAACTTACTACCTTTTGAGCACCAACGAAAAAAAGCTCGTTAGCTGACTGTTTCCAGGAACCTATGACGTAACTAAATACGGCAGTGGTTGAAAGAAGGATGTCGTAAACCAGTGCTTGGAGTTTGGGCCGTACGCTATCGCAGTTGCAACCGACAGCATTTTGTGCATCATGGCCGCGCTTTGGCGGGGCTGTCGTAACTTCGAATCGTGCATTTAACTATAACCGCGCAGTGGGTTGGAGGGCTTTCCGCTAGCATAGTCAGTTATAACCGCCGTTCATTAAACCGGCTCCTGCTGGTCTTGCGGGAACCTGAGACTTGTGGAAAGTTTGCGGCTCAGCACTTCTGATTCTCCCTAGTCCGATGTGTATCAAAGGACTCCCAGCGGAGAGTTCAGTGCAGCGAGGAATTTTCCTCCGTAACTTAGCATGTCGTGATGCTATAGCACGCGAGCTGAGACGCTATCCGTAATCTCTCAGCGGAGGGTGTATGGGGTATATGAAGACCCATGATCATGCACCTGTTCAGTGAGCCGGTTTGGCCTAGCGGTAAGGCGTTAGGCTGGTACTGAAGCGGTAGGACCTCGGTTCGATACCGCTTCGGCTCTCCTTTCTCTTCAGAAAGGTTGTGGTTTGTGGACACTGTCTTGTGACTTTGTCCATCACTTCCTACTGAAACATTAAAATGGCTCTCTCTCATCGCTGCCCATCTTAATGTAGAAGTCATTCTGGTGGTGACAGTGTAGCGATAGGTATACAATCTCTCCCCCCCACCTCCATACCCCCTCCCCCCCCCCCCTTCTCCCCGTCCCTAATAAGCCGTACGGTTTCTGTGGACGTTAAACACCATGTTTGCTTACTTACTTGCACCTGTTCTACTCGGACTTTTAGTTCATCAGTTTTGTGTCCTACGCGGCTGTGTAACATACCTCTAACTAGATGATGATAATGTGGGGCTTAATGTCCTCAGATGTCGGGCTGACATCTATTAGAAACATATAATATTTATTAGAAACAAAAACCAGTCTGAGTGTGAGCCAGTTTGGCCTAGCGGTAAGGCGTTAGGCTGGTAACCAGAAGGGCTTCAGCTCGATTCCGCTTCAGCTGTCCCATCTCTTCGAAAAGGCTGTGGTTTGTGGACACTGTTTTGTGACTTTGTCCCTATTACTGAAATATTAAAAAGGCTGTCATCGCTGCCCACCTTAATGCAGGAGTCATTCTGGTGGTGACATTGTAGAGATAGGTATATAATCTCCCTCTTCGCCCACCTCCATTCGCCCGTCCCTAATAAGCCTTACGGTTTCTGTGGACGTAAAGCACCATGACAGAAGAATACCACACACACACACACACACACACACACACACACACACACACACACACACACACACACACACACACACACACACACACACACACACACGCACGCACGCACGCACGCACGCACGCATGCACGCACACACACACACACACACACATACCACAGACACACACACACACACACTCTTGGCAGTTAAGTAGCACCGGTGTCGATGACAGTGTTCAAAACTCACGCGGTCAGATCGTAATCGCGATGTCAGTGGGCGCTGCGCTGAATTAGTGAGGACTGCCACAGTTGGGCGGATTTTTTTCTATGCGTTATTATTAGACATTGTCTCATTTCATGTAACTATTGTTCTTACATGCTTAGAACAACTTAGGGTATGTCTCGTCCAAACTTGGTCTCGTCCAACCTTTGAAGCCTGCGGTATTATTGGATATTGTCTCATCTCGCGTGATTATTGTTCTTGCATGCTTATGTAGGGGAGCGAGGGTGGGGTGTGAGGGAAGCAGGTTGGAAGCATGAATGAAGAGTCACAAGTCAGAGGTTGCTATAACATAACTTTTATTTACACCAACCAGGAAACAGTGTCTGTGTTAGAAAAGACACAAGCAAACAAAACATTTAGGACAAAAAAGCAACCGTAAAGACTAAACAACAGCAATTATCTAATAAATACAGTAATCATGTATTTTACCTGTAGGTTACTACATGATGGTAACTGTGACAAAATGATTAATAATTAAGCACATAAATTGACTTGCATTTAAAATCCGTATCTCGCAGTGTCGCGGTGAGTATACAAGAG
>JABMCL010002481.1:727500-732500 GCA_018857735.1 Alviniconcha marisindica | reverse complement strand
TATGTAATGGATGCTGTTTTGGCTTCAGCTTCAGCTATGTAATGGGTGCTGTTTTGGCTTCAGCTATGTAATGGGTGCTGTTTTGGCTTCAGCTATGTAATGAATGCTTTTATTTTGGCTTCGGCTATGTAATGAATGCTGTTTTGGCTTCAGTTATGTAATGAATGCTGTTTTGGCTTTAGCTATGTAATGGATGCTGGTTTTTTTCTCTCCAGCTATGTAATGAATGTTGTTTTGGCTTCAGCTATGTAATGGATGCTGTTTTGGCTTCAGATATGTAATGGGTGCAATTTTGGCTTCAGTTGTGTAATGGTTTCTGGTTTGGCTTCAGATATGTAACTGGTGCTGTTTGGGATTCAGATAAAATGAATGCTGTTTTGGCTTCAGATAATTATGTTATTGGTGCGCAGATGGTTGCCAATTTGCTGACGCGGTCAAAGGCACGTTACAACGTAACTTTTCCCGTTAATCCCCTCCCAAACAGACTCTCTCTCTCTCTCTCTCTCTCTCTCTCTCTCTCTCTCTCTCTCTCTCTCTCTCTCTCTCTCACCACACACACACACACACACACACACACACACACACACACACACACACACACACACACACACACACACACACAGAGGGCCAACCAGAAGGTCGATGACATAGAGTTTGCCAACGTTCAGCCAATCGCAGTCGCGGAAGCACTGTGGATCAACTGGCTCTCTGTCTTGGGTAAAAAGGCCTAGTTGTGACAGCTTGGACTGAAGGCATGCGTGGGCTGTCGGCTTTTTAAGTCTCTCGCTCGGTCCGGTTACTCTACTGAGCCAGACAGGAATGAGTTCTGGCTGCAGCTACAAATGCACTCATTAATCACAGAAGCACGGATGCCGACGTAACGTGGTGAGCGAACAGGCAGTGTTAAAGTAGCGGAGCAAATGGGCAGTAAGATTATAAACTAATTAACGTGGAACGGTATATTATACCGCATCCGGTTCTTGCAGTTTCTGTCTCTCTTTGTCGGTCGGTCTGTCTGTCTGTCTGTCTCGGCTAGCCTGTTCGTCTTCGTGGCTGGTTGTCTCTGTCGGCCTCTCTCACTAAGGGCTATGGCCCACTTTCCATTTACCAAGTATGTAGATACATATTACACACATCACCCCATCGTGCCCAAATTCTGTAGCCTTCTGAACATGACCTCAACATCTAAGAACGTAAAGCTTGCTAGATTTATTAGTTATTATCATGGGAAACCGTGCACAGACAGTGATGTCTCACCGTCCAGCGACAGATCGTGTAAATGTCGGTTTCAAACTTGCTCTGTTCTCATATGAACACAGAATCAGAACGAACGAACGAATTTTTAATTAGATGAGAACAGAGCAAGTGGATCGCATCGTTAACACTAACATGGTCATGGTCGAGTAATACACCGTCTGATGGTGATTTGTGGGGCTTGTCTTTAATATTATTTGGGCATTACTCTGCCGCTTACAGATAACTGACAGAGGACAGCTGAAATCAGATCCAAACACATAAACGGTTCAAAATAACGCATTATTAGGACAAAACATAACATGCGAATTTTCGGGATAAATCCCCTCCTCCCCCCCCTTTTTATATTTTTTTTTTTATCAAGAACAAATGCGTTTGGCCAAAGTTCTTTTACAAAGTCTTTGACAGCCTTGCGTAATCAGAATTAGAATCACCATCATCATCATAACCACGGCTATCGCAACTGCTTTTGTCCCAAAACACAAAAAAGGTTCAACTTAACGCTTCATATGGCATAAAATAATGTGCAAACATTCGGAGGAATTTTCTTTGGCGAGCGACAGAGGGACATAATTATGAAGTTACTGTACGCACCATGAAAACAATACAAACAGTATTTCAGCATGATTATTCAGGTCCTTGTGTCCCTGTTCTTGTCTTGGTTTTGTTTGTTTGTTTGTTTGGTTGGTAAAGATCAGCAAAGGTAGTTTATAGAACAGCAGCATTAGATTCTGGGCTAAGGTCACATGTACAGTGATTAAGGCCGAAGGAATGTAGCAACTCTGAGATGTGAATCGGCTGCAATAGCCATTGTACAGGGTGCAAGTAAATACAAAGTACGTATGCATAAATCCCTCGAGGTCATAGCCTCAAAATAATCATGCTCTTGTAAACGTCAAATCACATTGTGTCTTTGGAATTGCTATGATCAGTTTTTGACTTTTGGATTTGAAAATGCGTGAAACACACATTGACGCTGAATACAAAGCAGATTCCACAGCCCTGTGCGAAGTTTAGGAGGGCAAAAGATCCCTTATCATCACCATTCATGAGCCTGGATTCAAACATATTCAGAAGTGACAAGAAGACATGGACAGTTATGCATAACTTCCTGAATAAATCGGAAAGATGTTAGAAAAACGTAAATGAAGCAAAACGCGTTTTTTTCTTTTTGTGTGTGATGCTTTTGCCCCCCTTGGCTTGTTCTGTTCTTAATATTACGTAATACCTTCTGAGGGCGAAGTTTCTGTGCTGACGGCCGACTAGAAATAGATCATCGGGTGCTGTGTAAGTGTTGCATCTGTCAGGCATTTTGCTCTGACAAGCCCATGTCCAAAATAGACCAGATTCATAAAGTTTGCGTTGTTTTACTTCAACATTCAGTGCGCACGTAAACTAAACTAGAATACTCATACATATAACTGAGTACACCCTCTTTGAAGTATTGCTAAGGGAGAACAGCGCATACGCGTACTCCGCAATATTTGCGAAAAGGAAAACGGCGATGCTTAGTCTGTGAAAACCTGCCATGCGTGCGGGTTTCAAAACTGACAGTCAACTGGAAGGACAATAGCACTTTGGTCTCAAAGGGGGTTAGTTAGTTAGTTAGTTGTGCTTTGAGCCCAGTCAACCACTCTCAAAGGGGGTATTAGCCTGTGACCCCTCAAAGGTGGTATTAGCACCACTTATTTATTACGTATAATAATAGTAATAATAACAAGTTGTTTTTCTCGTTAACTCGGATCACACATATACAACTTTGCAAGTTAGTAGGAACACTGGCGAGCCAAAATTTAATGTGTTCAAGGTGACCGCTAGCAAGATCACTGAGGTCTCATCTGCTGTGGCCGAATCTAAAGAAAATCCTGTCAGAGGGGTATACGAACCCCTAATTTCACAGTCATATATATGCCAGCTTAAGAACACATCCTGGTCCTTTCGTGCGCAGACGAAAACCAGACTTTACATATCTGTCCGTTTTCCAGGCTGTGGCGTAACCAGCTGTGACAGAGGCGTGAAACGGGTAAGCGGGTATCGATTCTTGGGGTATGGTCCCACCCCTAGCATTACACACAACGGCACATCACATTCCACGTGCAGTTTTCAGGAATCGTTGGCTTCGGCGAGGGCGGCGGTTGGGATGCGATTTGCCCAAATTCTCCTTAAACTGGTACGCAAACTGCGACCTGTTACTCAGGCAATTGGATGAGATAGGCAAAGGCAATGATACATGGGTGTAATAGTCAAAGGCAGTGATACATGGCTGTAATAGTCAAAGGCAATGAGACATGGGTGTACAGTCAAAGACAATGATACAAGGTTGTATAGTCACAGACAATGATACACGGGTGTATAGTCAAAGACAATGATACATGGGTGTATAGCCAGACAATGATACATGGGTGTACAGTCAAAGACAATGATACAAGGTTGTATAGTCACAGACAATGATACACGGGTGTGTAGTCAAAGGCAATGATACGTGGGTGTATAGTAACAGGCAGTGATACATAGGTGTGTAGTCAAAGGCAATGATACATGGGTGTATAGTCAAAGGCAATGATACATGGGTGTATAATCAAAGGCAATGATACATGGGTGTATAGTAACAGGCAGTGATACATGGGTGTATAGTAACAGGCAGTGTTACATGGGTGTATAATCAAAGGCAATGATAAAAGGGTGCACAGTCAAAGGCAGTGATACATGGTTGTATTGTTAAAGGCAGTGATACCTGGATGAACTAGTCACAGGCAGTGATACACGGGTGTATAACCAAAGGCAATACTACATGGGTACATCATTACGAGCCCCACAGAAAGGCCATGAGTAATGCTAGGGTGTCAAAAGGGAGCTGTTCTCCTCAAGCCCGTTCTTAATTGGGCGAATGTTTCTTCGCGAACCTAGTTGGAAGTATTCGGCGAACCTATTTGGTTCTTAATTGGGCGAACTTTTCTTCGCGAACCTAGTTGGAAGTATTCGTCGAAGCTATATTCGGGGTCCAAAAGCTTCTCTCAACATGTTCTGGGAACATTCGCCCTATTCGACGATCATTGCCTCTGATTGGCTGAGAGCAGAGCTCTCCTGTGGATGAAGAAAATATCAAAATAAAAATGGATGAGAGTGTCGCTAGCTTCTTCACTCGCTTCGGAGGGAATTTGTTTATTTGTTGACTTGTGGGAGGCGCAGCCTTGTCTCGGAGACCCAGAATGAGATAGTAGTTAGTTGAATTACCCTGTGAGGGATGATTAAAGTATATTGACTTGACCTGACTTGACTTTAGCCTACATTTTGTATCATGCTGTCTGCTGCGCGTCTGCCGCAAGTTCGGGCCGAAGCTTGCATCTCATTACGAGCCAGTTGAGAACGAAGTAAAGTTTGGACTGTCCGAACCATATTCGGCGAACTAAAAGTTCAATTAAGAAACGAATCATAGTTCGTCGAAGTGTCCGAAGTGTGTGCGGCGAACAAACATTCGCCCCAGTTAAGAACGGGCTTTACACCACAAGAAGATGTCGGTTTCGAGATCAGTGAAGTTATGTGCGCTGTCCTTTTCAATACCCAGGGGGCTGTTTGACAAGAGTCCGCGTAAGGCAGGAGAGCCAGAGTGGCGGTGCCAAGTAACACAATTAAGTCCGTGCTCGCTGGGGTGAACAGTTTCTACAAGAAGGCAAGCCCAAACAATGGGATGCGTGAAACAAAACTCCTTCGTGATAATTAACGCACTTTCCCCAAAGTCCCGGATG
>JABMCL010002481.1:710000-725000 GCA_018857735.1 Alviniconcha marisindica | reverse complement strand
CCATGTTCAGAATATGTTTTTTTGTTTTGTTTGTTTGTTATTCTGCAGGATTGTGGACGACATAGACTTGTTCAATGGAGCCGTGTGTGGGCTTTCCATCAAGGATGACTCCTCGAACTGTTTCACTGTTGTTGTTGTTGTTTTTTGGTTTGTTTTGGGGGTGGGGGGTGGGGGGGGGTCAGGACTGTGGACGACATAGACTTCTTCACTGGAGCCACGTGTGAACCTCCCATCCAGGATGATTCTTCCAACTGTTTTACTGTTGTTGTTTTTGTTCGGGTCTGTGGACGACACAGACCTGTTCGCTAGAGCCGTGTGTGGGTCTCCCACGCCAGGATGACTCTTGCAACTGTTTCACTGTGTTTTTGTTTGTTGTTCAGGTCTGTGGACGACACAGGCCTGTTCGCTAGAGCCGTGTCAGTGTGGGCCTCCCACGCCAGGATGACTCTTGCAACTGTTTCACTGTGTGTGTGTTTTTGGCTGTGTTTTCAGGACTGTGGACGACATAGACCTGTTCACCGGAGCCATGTGTGAACCTCCCATGGCAGGAGGAGTGGTGGGCCCCACCCTGGCCTGTCTGATTGGCCGACAGTTTGCCGACCTCAAGGCCGGGGACCGCTTCTTCTATCAAACCACGGGCCCGGAAGGCTTCACACCGGGTGAGCCAAGCGTGGTAGAAGGAGGCGCTAGGAGTGGTGGTAGCTGTGGTGGTGGTGGTGGGTGGGGGGTGGGGGTGGGGGGCGGTGGGACTGTGGGGGTTGTAAATTTGTCATGCCAAAATTTTGTTTGGCGCCAGTCTCTGTTGTGTGTAGCGCAACAGTAGTTTTGTACTATTCACTTAAACTGTCAAACAAATTTGCCTCTACTGACAAACAACAACAACAACAACAAACCGAAAGGAAAGAAACAAGCAACGTACCCACGCACGCACGCACACACGCACACGCACGCACTCCCACTCCCACATACACAGACAGACAGACAGACAGACAGACAGACACACACACACACACACACACACACACACACACACACACACACACACACACACACACACACACACACACACACACACACACACACACACAGACGAGACAAACAAACAAACAATTGCGATGTTCGACATTAGAGGCTATAATTATAACTTGTCTCCCCTTCAAAGCACGTTTTGAGAAAGCAGGCAGCTAGCTCCTTTAAAGAAACAGCCAGTGTGTGTGTTGCAGACCAACTGCGGGTCATTGGCGAGACCACCATGGCCGGACTGATTTGCGCCAACACCCGCACCCTGGCGTCGGTCCAGCAAAACCCGTTCATCCAGCTGTCCAAACAGTGAGTATGCAGGGTATGAAAAGGTGACGTGGCCAAGTGGCCAAGTTCAGGAGCTATGTGAGAGTCGAGGTGGCCGTCCTGGGCTGACCGTCCTAACGAGCCTTCTGGTTTCCGTGGACGTAAAGCTATATTGAACCATGCTTCGGCATTGGTCACAGCTTGTCCCTAATATGTCAGCCGACATCCGAGGACATTAAGCAACACTACCTACCTAGTGGCCAAGTTCAGTTCAGTGTTGCTTTGCGTCCACAGAGACCATAAGGACTTTCAGGACGGGGAGCCCAGGACGTCCACCTCGACTTTCACACAGCTCCTGAGTTCTGACTTTATGTCCACAGAGACCATAAAGACTATTAGGGACGGGGAGCCCAGGACGGCCACCTGGACTTTTACACAGCTCCTGAGCTCTGTTAAAGGGGCCAAAGGGTGTTCTTGATAATTATAGTCGCTAGACGAAGTACATACCACCACCTTCGAAAACTCCTATGGGTGTACTGCCCTGGACCTACCCTGGAGTTCTGACTTTATGTCCACAGAGACCAGAAAGACTATTAGGGACGGGGGCCCATGACGGCCACTTGGACTTTCACACAGCTCCTGAGCTCTGTTAAAGAGGTCAAAGGGTGTTCCTGATAACTATACTCGCTAGACAAAGTACTTTCCACCACCTTCGAAAACTCCTGTGGGTGTACTGCCCTGGACATGCCGGAGTGAAGAGAAAAGACGGACCAGATAGACTGGCGGGGCAAAGCAACCCTCAGAAGTGGCTTGCTTCTTGGAAGATCTGAAGTGTTGAGGAGCTTGAGACAATACCTGCGCGTACAAAGCCAAGGTTATCACGCTACCGATCGCCTGGAGGAGAAAGGCGTGAAAAGAGGAAGCGCTAGACGATCTTCCTTGAAAGGACGAGAGAGGGCCATCGTCAATCTGACGAACATTGGAACCGTTTCGAAGGCGACATTAGGGAAACGTCTTAGAGACGGGGTGGAGCGCATAATTATGGGCTTTTCCGAGCGCGTAATACCATCTTGGATAGAACTGAACTGAACTGAACTTCGCCCACAAGCTAAAGCATAGCAACGGAGCGGGTGGATTGGTGGATCGCGCACAAAAACCTATCCAATAACTGAATAAGTAACAGCGCACGTTCCCAGATAACAACCGCAGTGAAACGAAGCAAATTACGTTGATAGGAATGCTGCTTGGAATCGGACTAAAATCGTCGTTGCACGTCCACCACCAGTCAACGCAGGCAGCACCGCGTGAAACCGAAAGTTTCAGTGACAGGAGAGAGATGCTGCTTAGAGCTCAGAGCGGAACTCACACTCTATGCGGCACCTTCCTCCAAAGAAGGATGTCGTCAACCAGTGCTTGGAGTTTACGCGGAGCCCCGAGTTGTAGCTTACAGTGCTTGGGGTCTCAGACTTCTTTCATTATCATCGGTTATTATTATTCTACTGCTTTGCCAGTTGGTGATAATCTTTGTCTTGTCAGATGCAGTTGTATTACCTTGATCCTGTTTTTTAATACATGTATTTCTTACCTATGTATTATGAGTCTAATATGTGAAGCTGTACTGTGCTTGGAGCTCGTTTTTAGAACTGGGACAGGCGCATGATAAATACAATTTATATTATTATTATTGCTGCACTGTGGCCTTTCTGTGACAGGAACCCGCCTGTGGCCTGCAATGACGCGACCTTTCAGCTGTCACTGGAACCATGGAGACAAGAACTGCAACGTCTGCTTTACTTGCTCTCACCTGCGTGACCTGGCAAATACCCGTGACAAGGGGGTTGTCCGGACAACAACTAGTCTTGGAGAGAGAGAGAGAGAGAGAGAGAGAGAGAGAGAGAGAGAGAGAGAGAGAGAGAGAGATGAATGTGTAGTATTAATTTTTAAGACTGACCGAATTTATAGTTTGCTTAAAAAGACTGACAGGTATAGTCTGCTTAAAAAGACTGACAGAATATTTATAGTTTGCTTAAAAAGACTGACAGAATTTATAGTTTGCTTAAAAAAGACTGACAGAATTTATAGTTCGCTTAAAACAATAATATGGATGCCTGCGACCTTGTATGCACGTGTTTTTGTTTGTTATTGTCGATGCAGACTGAGAAAACTGTATTCCGTTTGATTTGTAAGGCGCTTTAGAATGATTATGTTTGATGTTTCAGATGTGTTGCATGTTTCATTATCCTTATTGATATAGCTAACTACGTTTACTATGATCTGTTCTTGAGGCAGTTGCCTTTGACTTACAATACATACAATACAGCGTAACTCGTACAGCTTCATTATCCCAGTGAAAAATTCATTTGGCAGCAATAATTAAGACATTGATAAGTGTGCTGTAACATTACAGTGTTGAAAGCTTGTAAAACATCACACTCGCGCGCGCGCGCACGCGCACGCACACACACACACACACACACACACACACACACACACACACACACACACCACACGCGCGCGCGCACGCACGCACACATGCACTTTGTTGATTACTATAAATATGTTTCTCTCGTTTGAAATATTCCATGCACACACACACACACACACACACACACACACACACACACACACACACACACACACACACACACACACAATGTACTTATTTTGTTTGTTGTTTTCACGGTCAGTATTGGCAGTTTCTACACCGAAATTGTACATCGTTTGTAATATTTCTGTTCCTGGACGCAGACTGTGTTATGCTACTGTCACCAGTTAAAGGATTATTGTAAACACCAACGCGCAAAGGAACAATAAGGACTGACGACGGCCAAACTGAATCTGCTGTGGTGTGTACGATTAATTGTGATTAAAGTTATTCTGGAACGAGCAGGTTGTGTGGTTACTTTTTTGTCTGACACTTTCTAGAGCTGTCCAAACAATTCATGCACGTGACTTGAAGTAATAAAAATGACAGACAATGCCGACACAAAGTACCAACTGCATGGTTACCGGTACTGAGCAGTTTTCACTGCACCGAAAAGCCTGTTTGTTTGTTTCAGAAACAAACAAACAACCAACGAAGAAGAAGAAGAAGAAGAAGAAGAAGAAGAAGAAGAAGAAGAAGAAGAAGAAGAAGAAGAAGAAGAAGAAGAAGAAGAAGAACAACAACAACAACAACAACAACAACAACAACAACAACAACAACAACAACAACAACAACACACACACAACACACACACACACACACACACACACACACACACACACACACACACACACACACACACACACACACACACACACACACACACACACACAATCGTGTACAGACGAAAACTATGCACCTAAAAGATGCCACTGCAAACTTTGTCAAAAATATCAATCACCAACTAAAGATAAGCTTGGCATTGGGGCGGAACAGCAAAACCGAAAACCTCAGAGCTCAGGAGCTGTGTGAAAGTCGAGGTGGACGTGTTGGCCTCCCGTCCCTAATAAACCTACGGTTTCTGTGGACGTAAAGCAACACGTCAACAACAGCAACACCGGATGTAAGGGCACAAACATTGTACTATTCAATCTCTTTGGTCTAATGATTTTCAGTGTGGCATACTAATCTGTAGACTTGGACCGTTTCTGAATCAGACCGTTCGAAGATAAAGCCTTTGGGAAAGGAAAGTTTTGAATACTCGCTGTCAAAACATAAGCAGCCTTTAACAACAATGCACAGATGTCGAGCTGAAACCTACCTCCATTCAAAATGCAGCCTGTCACACGCGTAGGTCACTATAGGATACACAGCATGCCCAGTGACGATGTGTAAAAATTATCAGTGCGGCCAGTGCGACGACTGGAACAATCTAGGTTTCGTTAAACTGATGCCAGCGGATGGCAAAGCCCTTGGCTTAGTTCAGAGGTAGTCAGCATGCAACCGCTATATAGTTTCTGGAGTATCAGCTCGCAGACGGTAGGCTCTTTAGCATGTATATATATATACTACAGGCAAACAGCTGTGAAATGCCAAACGGAGATATTCACAACAGTGATCGTCTGCAGTGTCAATAATTTGACTGATCAATATATATGGATCGGTTATCGATCCCCCCCCCCCCACACCACCACCACACGCACGCACACACGCACACACACGCAGAAATACACACACGCACGCGCGCGCATACTGACGCACGTACGCACGCACGCACGCACGCACGCACACACACACACACACACCACACACACCACCACCACCACCACCAATAAACAACAACGCCACTAACTACATCTGCCACGAGAGCTGGTTTGAGTCTGGATCAGAGCCGATGAGAATTAAACTTTCAGCGTTAGCCTGTGTTTGACCCAATGAACTTTGAATTGTAGATAGAAGGACAGTGACTCGTCGCCATTTTGTTACGTCATTTTAACTTGACCGGGGATTTAGTACTGCCCCCTCTACTTCATTGATATTTGGGATTTAAAAAAAAAAAAAAAAAACTAAAGAAGAAGAAGAAAAAAAGGCTGCGGCATTACACTGCCATATCTTAGTAAGAAATACAGCAATCATGACTACAGTTGAAAAACTAAATAACTGTGTAGGATTCCTCCGAAGAAGCGGACGCCTGTGTGGACGAGCCTTTGAAACCAGTCCTCAGAGCGGATCATAGAGCGAACGCCGGGTCTATGCCGCCACTGAGACCAGTCAGGCCCGCAGGCAGGTTGTGATGTAACAGCTAGGCTAGATCAGTTGTAAGCAGTCCTTGCCCCAAACTCCCACAGTGAGCCGGTTTGGCCTAGCGGTAAGGCGTTAGGCTGGTAAGCAGAGGGACCTCGGTTCGAATCTGCTTCGGCTCTCATTTCTCTTCAAAAGTTGTGTTCTGTGGACACTGTCTTGTGACTTTGTCCCTCACTATTAATGAAACATTAAAATGGCTTTCATTGCTGCCCACCTTAATGCAAAAGTCAATCTGGTGGTGACAAGTTTAGCGATAGGTATATATTCTTCCTTCTTCCCCTACCTCCATACCCCGGGTCTTCCCCCCTTCTCCCCGTCCCTACTGTAAGCCTTATGGTTTCGGCCGAGTGTGGACGTCAGTTCAGCACGGCCATGTTTACTTACTTACTTACTTACCCAAACTCCAGGCACTGGTTTACGACGTCCTCCCGCCAACCACTGCCATAGTTCATGTGATTACGCCGTAAGTCTCGAAAAACGCAGTGTCAGCTAATGCCGGTGACAGTTTCTCCGACTGAGAGTCATGCCGCTCAAACGGCGGTACCGGCTCAAGTTTGTAACAGACTGCTCAGATTATACCAGACGTTTCTGTTATAACTGGCCACTGACGTTGCTAACGCGAGCACAAATAAAACCCAAATCGTTTGAATCGAGGGGGGCCTTTTTTCCCTTTCTTCTCCATTTTTTTTTTTTTTTTACCTGGGGTAGATGCGCGTCTCATGTTTACGTGGGTGCTTGGGCGCTACTGAGGTTGCTTCCCGCAGTCATAGTACCCAAACCTTTCTGTGGGCGCTGACCGCGTCGGTGGACAGCTGCGCGGAAATAAAGAGTGCCCCTTTAATGGCGTAATCAAATCTGGCAGAGTTTGGAGGAAGGTGCCGGAAAGCGATGCTCGGTTTGTGTCCCTGCCCCTGCAAAGCCTGAGAAAGAGGCTATTTTCGGTGTAAGGTACACAACTCCTTCATAGCTGTCTTCGTTTTTATTAAGAGTTGCTTCCCGTAAAGAAAGATGGCGCAACCCATGGTCGGTGAAATGTCTCGCAGCTCAGAACAGACGGATGGTATGGATTCAGAGAAAGCTGCAGATGTTCCATCACAAGGCGCTCGGGGGACAGTTTCTATTCAGGCTGATTCTGATCCAAACGAGAGACCTCCAACGGTTGTAGATAGATATTTTTCGAAACACTACAGGATCGGTGAGCAACATGCCTTTGCTCCCCCTCCCGCCAAGTCAAATAATTTACTTTATTAAATTTATTACGGCGGTCATTTATATTAGATAACTGATGCTTTTTTTTGTTTCTGAAAAATCTTACTCTTCTTCCCCAATACAGCCGGTCTGTATTTGGTCAATTACTAGTACTCAAAACAACTATGAACTAACTAGTGTTCACGTTACGAACTGATAATTTTCTGAAAATAATACCGGCACAAGCGCTAATAATAATATCTCACCAGCGGGCTCAGCAGTAATTTTAGTACTCATTAGAGAATTGATATCATATACAGGCACACACATGCAGTGATGCACACACATACACGCACGCACGTACGCACGCACGCACATGTGCACATTGAAATCAACTCTTTTTGTTTGTGCCTTATTACTAACAAAGCATTAGTTAGTAACAGACTAACACTGACACTGACAGTGAATGGTTTTTTTGCTTCTCAAAGTTTCAACGCCAAGTTTAACACAATAACAGTACTTTCTAATAGTTGGACTTTCCCAAGATTGATCAGCAATAACTTAACTTTAAGTGTACAACAGCCAGTCTGTGCAGCAATAGGTTTTTGCAGCATTCAGTGAGCAAAATCTTTTGACAGTCTGATACTTTAGCAGTTTATGTGCAGGTCTCTGTCTGTAATATAAATAGTGTACATCAAGTGTTCATATAATACTTGACGGTACATACTCCATGTATGTGTATACATTCCTCTGTGTGTGTGTGTGTGTGTGTGTGTGTGTGTGTGTGTGTGTGTGTGTGTGTGTATGTACATGTATACATGTAAATGATGTACACACACACTTTGTGTTGCGTACACTTTGAGTATTAGACTACTACTACTAAGACTGTACTAACTACTATCCATGCTATCAGAAAGATAGGTCTTGGTATTATTCATAAAGAAACAGGTGTATATTGTTACTGAAGGATACCAGGACCTGTAGTTCTCATCACTATTGGGCAGTTCAGTGAAGCTGGTTTGCATGAGTGAATGCCCTTTGTAATCTTTCGCGCAAGAAGTTGCGAGAGGTTGCAGCGTCACTTCCAGGCTGATTTCTGAGTAGGCATTGCTTCACGCTGTGTATACTATAACAATGGAAGTTGAACCTAGAATTGCGAAGCAGTACAAATGCCAATACTGTTGCACTTGCAGTTGCAAAAAGTATCGGGAAAGGGGATGGAGGGTGCAAAAAAGTGTCTTTGCGTAATATTTTGGCTGACCAGAAGATCGCGATTTCATTGAATTTTTTTTGTTTTGTGGCATCCTATAGCATGAGCAACAAAAATGCCTTTAAATTAAAGTTGGCAGTGTAAAATTTTGCAAAGTCACTGTCAGTGTCACCGACTTCCATTGTGAAGAAAGTACGCACCGGAAGTAAAAGCAGCCAAGGGACTTAAGCGGTGCCGGGCAAAGGTCAGGGGAGTTAACAACCCCGCCTGAACCGCCCAATGTTTAGTACTCCTAAATTATAAATAATATCTTGTTTGTAATTGTGTGTCATTCCAGTATTTTTGTGTTTGGGACAATCATTTGTTCTACCAGTTTTCTGAATGTTACTTGCAGTTTTTAGCACACATTGTGATTGTGATTTCATAATTAATACCAGCACTAAATGTAGCCATTCTGACTATTAAGTATTATGAATTTTTCAATGCAATTGATACAAGATATAAAAAGCATTGAAAGCTACCACAAAAGATTTATTTCTGTATTGTTAACAGTTATCACTGTTATGACATCCCCAAAGTCCATTGCTAATTTTGCATTCATCTCCATCTGCCTTGACCCCATTTTTATGCCATACACTATTTTGACTATATAGCATACAGTGATACACAGTTTGGAAGTTGGATCAAAACCATTATTTGGTGATTGAAATGTTGACTTGAAATATAGTACCACTCTGGGTACCACTTGCCAGTGATATAGTTGAGAAAAGCTGAGTCTGTGACTGTGTTTTGGGCAATGTGTCCCACTTTGGACCCAGACCTTTTGTCATCTTTTAACCTCTGGACTCTGAATGCCTTGCATGTGTGCATGTGCATGTGGTTAAGTGCCATTGTTGTGTGTGTGTGTGTGTGTGTGTGTGTGTGTGTGTGTGTGTGTGTGTGTGTGTGTGTGTGTGTGTGTTGGAAGGGATGAGATAGATGCTGAATGAAGTGTTGTACTTGTAGTGTGTTTATGTAATTAGTAGGATTCATTGTGCTCCAGGCTGAGTACATATTTTGTTCATCTTATTGTTTTTTGTATTGTGCACTTGGGGCTCATGTTAGCTGTTAGATGTAAACACCTAACAAATGCTCTTTTCTCTCACTCTCACTCTCTGAGTCTCTCTCTCTCTCTCTAATTTTAAATCTGCTGTTTAAAAAAAAAAGTCATTGAATTTTATTATCCAGTGTATTTTTTTTAAATATTGTGGATTACATATAATTGTAGAATTATGTATTGATAGGGTTATATATTATAATAGCGATAATCTGTAGCAACAGAATAATTCCCTCCTTGATAAAATAGTGATAACCCTGTAACCCAACAATGAGTTCAACAGTGATGCATATCACTATCAGTCCACCATGTTATTGCAGAAAGGCCATGCTCACTCTTAATCATGTTCACAGGGCAGTGGGTCTGTTAACAGTGATGGATGTCAGTCCACCATGCTATCACAGAAAGGCCATGCTCACTCTTTACTGTCTTTAGTCTTAATCATGTTCACAGAGCAGAAGGGCTGAACATTGCTCTAGCTGTACTTTGGCACAGTTTGATAATGGGAAGCTAATTTGGTCCTGAAACTCAAACACAGCAATGATTGTTCTGTTGAAATGTGTGTGTGTGTGTGTGTGTGTGTGTGTGTGTGTGTGTGTGTGTGTGTGTGGTTGTACTTGAGTATTGTAATTTGTAGAATTGTATCTTAATGTATCTTAATGTACCCAACTATGATTACATTATTTTGTTGATGGCTGATTATTTCAGATCAGTAAGTTTGTAAATTATGGTCTGCTATTCAACTTTGAAACATTTTACTGTATATATAGTATAATACATGGAGAGAGAAAAAAAAAAAAGAGAAAAAAAGAAGAAGAAAAAGAACAGAGAGAGAGAGAGAGAGAGAGAGAGAGAGAGAGAGAGAGAGAGAGAGAGAGAGAAGGAAATGTAATTATTTCAGAAACATTGTCACATGTGTTTAACTGGAGAATTTAATTTACTGTCAAAAAATGCTGAACCGTGCTGAGGACTAAAGTATATTGTGCTGTCACTAGTGTCAGCATGACAGTGGTGTTGGAATGTGAGTGAGTGTGTGTGTGTGTGTGTGTGTGTGTGTGTGTGTGTGTGTGTGTGTGTGTGTGTTGTGTGTGTGTGTGTGATGGAAGGGACATATAATGTAACTTGACTGTCAGGTTACACCTGTCCCACCCATCACACTCCTATCAACTCCATTGTTTTTGAGGGTCTTGTTTAAAATCCGAGTTCCTGACTGTGGGCATGACTTCGCCGAGTGCCGTTTAATGTAAGGTAGACAACTCACAGCCAGTAGTGTCATTTGAGTGAAAGTAAGGGTTACTTCCCTGGTTCATAATCCTGGCATTACCCTGCACACATGAGTTAGAGGTAAAACGGAGGAATGCTTTCTGTGGTGGGAACACATCCAAACAAGACAAAAGCAAACAAGAACATCAAGAATGCTCCTAGGGTGTTGGGGAGAAGGCAAGAAAACAGAGACACAGCTTATCATTGAATAGTGACAAACAAACTGTGGGAACACATCCAAACAAGACAAAAGCAAACAAGAACATCAAGAATGCTCGTAGGGTGTTGGAGAGAAGGCAAGAAAACATAGACACAGCTTATCATTGATTAGTGACAAACAAACTGTGTGTGTGTTACTTAAAAACTTAAGGGTGTGACAACTAGTATTTGTGTGACTGCAAAATTCTGTATTTTCTTATTACTGTTTATTTACTTGGTTTTATAAAGTTTTTATTCTGACTGAGTGGAACTGTTTATATATTTACTGAATTTTTTTTGTGTGTACTTTTTATAATTTGTCAAGACGAAGGCAGACAACTGAATTTCCTTTTCAAGGATTAATAAAATAGTATTGTAAAATTTTGGCTGATGACACCCACCCACTGAGACCTGAATCTGACAGTAGACACACCAACAGGAGCAAACGGTTTAGGGTAGAGCTAGAATACATTCTTAAACACACTTTGGCACCAACTGAAACCAGATAATCAGACCATTTTCATTTATTGCTTGTAGTACTATGTTAGTGTATTCTCCGTTTGTTGCTTGAAAAAAGGGATTTACTGGAGTTCACCTTCGTTTTGGACATCTTGTGTTCTCCAATTAAAAATCATTGGCTTGTTTGTAGTTTGCTTTTTTAACCCTCTAATGGGTGAAAATTTTGAATAAAAGTTTTTATAGAAGTATTTGAACAAGGACATGCTTGGACTGCTGTTCTGCATTCTCTGTCTGTCTGTCTGTCTCTCTGTTTCTGCCAGATGGAATTATTGGAAAACGTCATGATGTTGCAATGACATCCAGTAGCTTTTCTTACTGGAAAGCCCATCCTTTCCCCTGTCCTTTTTTGCTTTTTGTTCTCTTATTTTTGATCTGTATGATCTCTACAGCAGGAAGACTGTGGTAGTGTGTGCCTATTTTATGCCATTGGTCTAAAGGGTTGTTCATGCTTGGGATTTTGTTTGTTTGTGTGATTTATATAAAATGATTTATTCACATTGTTGTTATCACAATGTGTGCTACAAGAATATTTTGGTGATATGATTTGTGACATGCATTTTCCTGCACAAAAAATAAGAAGTTTTTATGATGATTTAGAGTAAGAAAAAGTATATAAATAAACTGCAAATGAGTACATAGACATGGCTCATATTTTGTCTATGTAGTTGGTTGCTTATCATTCTTTTTTTTTCTTTTCTTTTTTTCTCTTTGTTTACCTCCATGTTGTTTTTTCCTGCCTGTCAGATTTACTCATTCAGTATAGTGTACTTGAGTGTATACTGGAGAGAGAGAGAGAGAGAAGAGAGAGAGAGAGAGAGAGAGAGAGAGAGAGAGAGATTTTTTTCTTTTTCACATTAATATGATAAAACCAGTGATTAAGTTTTGCATTTTAAACATTGTGTGCTGTAAACATTATTTTGTGTAAGAACTGTAATAATATAATGTATTCATCTGACTGAACATGTTATTTATAATATCTTTTATGCATCTGTTTCTTACTTGTAGATATACAGAAGAAGGAATGTGAAGATATCTGCATATTAACACATTCTAACAAGTAAGTTTACTGTAGATGCAGCTCCTGACATTCCGTAATTGTGATCTTTGGAAACCAGTCATTGTCCATAGTGATAAAAATGTATATATTATATATACATTTTTTTGTTATATATTTTTTTTCTTCCCCTGGTGCCTGACAGCAGAGCTTAAAAGAAATTATTCCAAGACCAAAAACCACAAGGTTAGAGACTGCAAGTTCAAATCCAGTTGTCTTATAACTCCCACGCTATGTTTGCGACAATGATCCACACACGAAGGTAAGTCGTTTCATTTTGCGGGTCATTTTTATGTAGAATCATTAGTTGTTTTTAGTTTTTTCATCTTGTCTTGTCTCATTAGAAAGTATTTAACATTAGCCTCATTTGATCTATCATTGTTTCCCTTCCCTACAGATCAGTAATAGCCAACCAACCTTCTTTTAGACTTAAAACTATGAAATTAAAAGGTGCCAAGTGAAGGATTTTTAAATATATTTTTTATGATAATGTAAAAATGGTCATGTTTTTATAACTAAGAATTATGATTCATAAGCTCCATAATAGTGAAGTGGATTTTTGTGCAACAGTATCTGGACCTGGATATTTCTTCCTTCCCCCCCCCCACCCTCCATTCCTCCCCCCCCCCCAAGAGAGAGAGGAGAGGAGGTGTGTTTGGATAAACACCTGCCCAACCTACCCCTCTTCCCCCCACCCCCACCCCACCCAAAAAAAAGTGTGTGTGTGTGTGTGTGTGTGTGTGTGTGTGTGTGTGTGTGTGGAGTGAGAGAGAGAGAGAGAGAGAGAGAGAGGAGCTGATTTAGTGTTTGGATAACTAATACTGTAGTGAGATTACTAATGATGACGATGCTGATAACTGGATAAAAAAGAAGATACAAACAAGCGACAGACCCAAGAATCTGTGCTGTGACTGCCACTCATTTCATAAAAATAAAAAATAAAAAATCTTTTTGTGGTGGTCTTTGTCGTCACTGATGTCAATGACGCCAGTGTTTGTTCATTTGCAGAATCTGCATTGTCACTCTCGCTCCAAGCCACCCTGTGCTGGCAGAGAAGAAAACCGTTACTAACGTCAGCTTCTGTGTAGGGGGCGCGGACAGGCTTGACAACAAAATGTCGGGGAAGTCCAAACGAGTGAGTACTGAATTTATAACGATTCACATTATTTTTTAAAGTGGCTTTTGTGTTTGTTGATGCCCCAGGCTGAGGCTAGCAAATGATGTTGGTAGAGATGCATTGATCACTTCAGACACTGAACGTTCGGGCACATGAGGAAAGGACGGGCAGTGCGTGGGTGGGTGGGTGCAGAGGTGTGTGTGTGTGGGGCGGGGGGAGGGGGTGGGGGGGGGGGTAGGCCCCACATGGAGGGGGGCGGGGTGCAGAAGTGGTGTGGTGGGGGGTGTTAGGCCACTCAGCCTCCTTCATCTTCCGCGCACTCAGTGTCATGTCGTTGTGTGAATGTGTCAGTCAGTTATCCCGTCTTTCTTGGTCATCCATTGCCCGGTGTCCGCCCCGTCCGTCATCGTCCCTGGTCAGTCAGCGTCACTGGGTCACTGGGCGAGTCGTCACTCACTCACTCACTCGCTCGCTCGCTCACTTTCATGACACTGCCGGCGATCTCTCCACGTCGCTTAACTCTTTGTCCGTCTACTCTAGTGCCTTCCAGTGACCAGCTGTTGGAGGAGGATGCGGATGCTGAGGATGCCCATTTTCTGCAGCCCATGATTGCATTGACTTGAATCCTCACCCGAGGTGACCCTGTGCGGCTGACGGGACGTTGGAATGCAAGAACTAATTCAGTGCACAGTCACTGACGGATTTTTTGTTGTTGTTCTCTCCAAAGAATTTGGACTAAATAGACGGACAAAGTCACGGGAGGACAATAGAAGATTCACGGCACAGCGAGTCCAACTGACACTGAACAACAAAACAACAACAAAACAAAACAACCCCCCAAAACGCACGCACGCACGCATTCCGCCCCCCACCCCATCCGAAAAAAGAGGAAAAAAGCACACACACTCAAACAACAACAACAACAACAACAAAACCAAAACAACATCCCCCCAACAAAAACAACAATAAAAAACCAAAAAAACCCAGAAGAAGTAATTAATTTTAGGAAGAAAGCGGTCGAGTTTTTAGACGCTTGATTGTTGCTGAAAGTGTATTCGCCTCACTTGGGATGTTAGAAGTTAGCTGGTTACTGGATTTTAACGTGCCTCCCACCGCACAGGGTCACCTCAGGAAGGATGTCAGAAAAAAATCGGGATGAAAAAGGAGTGGGGGATAGTGGTGGATTTTTGCGGGAAGCGTGCAGAATTGGTTGTAGAGATTACGATCGGTCTGCTTGCTGTCGTTCGTCCGCCAGTAAGAGTGCTAGAGGAAGGTAACTTGGTGGTTGAACAGAAGAAGAATGGAAAGGTAAACTTTCACTTTTTAAATCTTTTTAAAA
>JABMCL010002481.1:697500-705000 GCA_018857735.1 Alviniconcha marisindica | reverse complement strand
GATACAACACCCAAAACCCGAATCACATGAACACAACAGCATGAACGTAACATAAAAACAAAAAAATAATCGTATGACAACACAGACCCGAATCGCATGAACATAACAAAGACCCGAATCACATGAACACAACAACAAAGACCTGAATCGCATGAACACGATAAAGACCCGAATCGAATGAACACCACAACAAAGACCTGAATCGCATGAACACTACAACAAAGACCCGAATCACATGAACACCACAACAAAGACCCAAATCACATGAACACCACAACAAAGACCTGAATCACATGAACACCACAACAAAGACCCAAATCACATGAACACCACAACAAAGACCCGCCGAATCACATGAACACAACAAAGACCCGAATCACATGAACACCACAACAAAGACCTGAATCACATGAACACAACAACAAAGATCTGAATCGCATGAACACAACAACAAAGGTCCCAATAGCATGAACATAACAAAGACCTGAATCGCATGAACACAACAACAAAGGCCCGAATAGCATGAGCACCACAAAGCCCCGAATCGTCTTTTTCTTTTTTTTCTTTTTTCTTTTTCAGGCTGCATGCATTTTATTGAAATTAGTACATGTACACTGCAGTTGATTCTAGTAACGAATTATACCTGCATTATAGTCGTACTTGCTGTTTTCAAGCGTACAGCTTGTAGGTACCTCATGATTGCCACGAATCGCCTTTGGTAACATAAGTTCTATCCCACTGAGCTCAGTGCTGTCACCTGGCATTTGAGTGGGCCTATGTATATAGTGTTACCGCAGTAGCACGTAACTGAAAAGATCCCGGTCATTCTTCCAAAAGTGCAGGTGACAGATTACAGCTAAACACGCATGCACCTTACGTATGTGGCTTTGCATGAAGTGACACGGTGCATGGTTGTATGGTGTACACAGAACTTGCGCCGAGACGGGAGAAGTTTCATGTGGCACCAGCCATGCCAGCGCTGTAAGTACATTTCGACGGATATTCAAAAACGCGTTATAAAAAGCTAGTCACTCATGTAGAATCACATGCGAGCGCAGTGAGTCTGCTCGAGAGCGGAGAATAGCGCTATATAAAAGCAGTCATCATCATCATCATCACCATCGTATATGATGAACAAAGTTAAAGCCTGTGCGGGTTAGGCGCTCTCAGTATCCATTGTTATTATGCCACCTGGCAGTTACCGTAGGCGTCAGGTCGTTGGGTTTGTCTGACGTCTTTTGAGCACTAAATAACACCCTTTGTCCATTTCTAGACATTTGTCCGTGTATGGACATTTGTCCATTTATAGATATTTGTTTAAGTATAGATATTTGTCCATTTATAGATATTGCATGAGAGAAAGATTAGTAGCAGTTAGTAATTGGACTTTAATGTCTTGTCAACCGCACATTGTCACAGGAGGACGGCCAACCTCTTCCCGCATAAGCAAATGCACATTTCAGAAATTCTTCTCACGATGATGTAAAACCCTTTTTCAAGTCAACTGTACTAACTTAATTCATATGCAACACACATAAAGCAAAACAAAGACGGATTGCACTGAAATGTGTTGTGTCCATTCCTCAAGTTGTATATACCATTCCTCAAGTTTATATATAATGCCAAATACCAATGCCATATAGCAGCCTGCTGCACATACACCACTTACCAAGTAGCCCCTCTTAGCTGCTTTACTGGGCTCAAAGCACTAGCTAACTAACCTACCTGCTCAACATGAACCATTGATACAAAAAATACCACAAACAAAAACAAAAGCGTGCGCGCGCGCGCTCGCACACACACACACACACACATACACACACACACACACACACACACACACACACACACACACACGCACGCACGCACGCACGCACGCACACACACACACACACACACACACACACACACACACACACACACACACGCGGCGCGCGCGCGAACGCACGCACGCACACACACACACACACACACACACACCACCACCACCGCCAACAACAACAACGGCAATATTTCCTACCGAAGGGGAAACGATAATTATGAGAAAGTACCACTGGCAAAAAAAGGACAAGACAGAACAGCAACAGGACTACATGGAGAAAACAAGGGAGAGGACAGGAAATTGGAATCAAACGGCAGCCCTTAGAATCCAGGCGTATCAGTCTCTCCAGCCTCCCTCTGACCAATCTGTCTTTGCTGTTGTGTTTGTGACTATTTCGAGTGCTAAGTAACTCCCTTTAAAGCGTTAATTTAACTAACAAACAAACAAACAAACAAACAACAACAAAGGTAAACTATTCCAAGGTAAGCAGGTAACGGATAATTACATCAATTAAATTATAAGATTAAGAAAGGCAATAAAACGAAACACTGGTAAAACAACAAGTCTGACTTAGTCCCCAACACTTCCTCGGTCGTTGCTGAGGCGGACAGCAGCGGGAAGAAATGAACGGAACCAGTTTGTCTTGTCCCGAAAGCTGATCAGTCTGCCGAATCTTGCAGAAGTGTGGGTCTGCAGCTCTTCGCACAGCGGTGAGTGGGGTCACGCTCGATGGCCTCCAGGCGTTTAGCTGCTTTCGCCTTCAAGTGTGCGTGGAAGTCCGGGACAATCAGCCCGCTAGCAGTCTTGGTGACCGTGACTTTGGGGAGCGGGCGATAGCTCAGTGGTTAGGAGCGCCGGACTCGTGATCGAAAGGTCTCGGGTTCGAGTCCCAGCAGGAGCGGTGGGATATTTTTTTATTCTCCAGGGTCAGCTTTCTGTGCTGACTATCTGTTCCACCCCCGTGTTACCGCAGTAGCACGTAAAAGATCCCGATCATTCTGCCAAAAGTGTAGGTGGCAGGTTACAACTAAACACGCATGCACCTTACGTATGTGGATTTGCATGAAGTGACGTAACACGGTGCATGGTTGCATGGTGTACAAAGAAGCGCCGAGATGGCAGCAGTTTCGTGTGGCACCAGCCATGCAAGCGCTGTGAGTACACCACTTCGGTTGATTTTCAAAAACGCGCTATAAAAAGCTAGTCACTCATGTAGAACCACATGGGAGCGTAGTGAGTCTGCTCGAGAGCAGAGAATAGCGTTATATAAAAGCGATCAACAACAACAACAACCCTGGACGGCCATGCCCAGTCCTGTTCTTTGAGGATGCTGAAGTGACAGAGGCTGGAATTCAGCACTGACCCGTAAAACAGTTCCAGCAACTTGGGACATGCGCTGAATGACTTCAGCCTCCTCATGAAGTACAGTCGCTGGTTGTCTTTCTTCAAGAGGGCCAGGGCGTTCAGGAACAAGTCCAACTTGGCATGGATGTTGGAGCCCAGGTACTTGTATTCCCCCACGATCGCTACTCCCTCTCATTTGATGACCAGCGGGAAAAAGATCTCTCCTGAAATCCACCACTATTTATATGGTCTTGGAGACGTTGAGAAGGAGGTGGTTGTCCTTGCACCAGCCCACAAGTCTCTCCACGGCACAGTGGTATGAGTTTTCACTCGTAGTGATGAGGCCGGTCAGTGACGTGTCGTCCGAGAGCTTGACCTGAAGTGTGTCTTGCAGTACACCGGCAGTCCGATGTGTACAGCATGCACAACGCAGGGGACAGCACATATCCTTGAGGGGCTCCAGTGTTGGTGCTTACTTAAGATGACGCGTCTAACGCAGACGACGACCTGATCACGATACGTTGTGGCCCGTCTGTCAGGAAGCTGCATATCCAACGGATGATGACGGGATTGACGTCCATATCCATCAACGTTCGCTTCAGCAGGTGAGGTTGGATTATATTAAATGTTGATGAGAAGTCCAGAAAGAACATTCAGGCAAAGGCTTTTGGCTTCTCCAGGTGCTTCAGAACAGCACGGATGACAGTTAAGATTGCGTCCTCTGTGTCAACACGGACAACAGTCAAGATTGCGTCCTCTGTGTCAGCATGGATAACAGTCCAAGACAGCGTCCTCTGTGTTTCTGTTCCGAGTGTAGGCGAATTGTGGCCACCTGTGCAAAGGTCGAGAGGCCACGAGCAGTCGTTGCAGCACCATGCGCTCCATACATTTGAAGGAGATAGACGTCAGGGCAACAAGGCAGTGGTCATTGAAGACAGACGGAGAGGGTTTATTTTGGACATGGATGACACTCAGGGACTTCCGGATGGTGGGGATGTGACCGGAGTCCAACGGCACCTGGAACACTCTCGTGAAGACTGGGGCAAGAGAGACATGACGGTGCTTGAGCACAGCTCCAAGAACCTCATGCGGGCCGCATGCACTGCGTTGGCTAACTTGCTTAAAGCACCGACTCACCTCCTCCTCCTTCAAAACCCCCTCTCTGCTCTGTCCGCGGAGAAGCCGATGGTGTCAAAACGTGCGTAGAAACAGTTGAGATCATCGGCCAGCTTCCGCAGGTCCTCGGCAGCCAGGGGCTTCTTGTTCGGCCTATAGTCCGTCATGGTCTGCGAGCTGCTCCACAGTGATGAACATCAGATTTCACACAATTTGTCACTCGGTTGACTAATCGAATGGATACAGACTCAAATGTATATATATATATGATCGTTTGTTTGACAAAGGGGATTACCCCGAAAATTTGCGGATTGTGTGTTTGTGTCCTAATAAATAAGCGTTCTTTTGAATCTTTTATGTGTTTGGATCTCTCTTTTTTTATTATTACCTTCTTTTTTTTAACCATAAATTTCTGTTGGTGCAACTTGCTGATATATGTTTTTAGCATGATAATTGTAAGATCAGTCTAATATCATTTATGTGAAAAGACATTTTAAAAAACAAAACAAATTAAAACGAAGAAGAAATTGACGGATCGTGTCGCAAGAGAGCACCTAAATTTGGAATATGACTCCTAGCAACTTCTACACTTAATAAAGTTTACCGTTCCAGATGCAGTGAACTCCCGGTGCACCAGATGAACCAAAACAACAATAAACCTATTCCTGTTCTGCGATAGATTAAGCGGTCTTGTAGCTGTAGAGAGGTCCCGGGTTTACCTACTTGGCTTCGCCAGCACTCGCTTCTGGCGTCGTAATTCTTTCTCTAAAAGAACGCTAGTTATTCTCTCGCATTCCTTCTAATCATCACACTTCCTTTTCCACTCGCAACACGACGCACTGGAAGTGTAGTTTATGGTCCCCCTCGGCCGAAGAGGTTCTGCTTCTTTCCTTTTTCCCATCCCCCGTTCAGTTAGGTGAACGGTTCACAGGTTGAAAATCAACAAATGGAGTTGCGACCGCTCGACTTACATATAACACGCCTTATCGTCAGGTTCAAAGGGTGGTGCAGCGCCCGTCACCGTGTGAGCACTGACTGACACAACGCCGAGGTGATTCACTGACTTGATATTTATGGCCAAATGACCATGGAGGTTATATCAGGACAAAATTAAGTATGATATTTGCACACACAGCCATAAAAAAATATATATATAAGAGAGAGAGAGAGAGAGAGAGAGAGAGAGAGAGAGAGAGAGAGAGAGAGAGAGAGAGAGAGAGAGAGAGAGAGAGAGAGAGAGAGAAGGCCAACCCAGCTAGTCGATAATTTGTTAGCAAATACATCCTCATCGGAACTCGAACAACCCAACCCCTCAAAACACACACACACACACACACACACACACACACACACACACACACACACACACACACACACACACACACACGCACGCACGCACGCACGCACACACACACACACACACACACACACACACACTCACACACACACACACACACACACACACACACACACACACACACACACACAGGCACTGATTCCGTGCCGCTCGTCCCTGCATCCCTACCACCAGCCACTCCCAAGACTCGATCACTTCGCATAGCGGCCCTGCCGCCAAAGGTCCTCAGGAGGAGACGTCAGATCTTTGGTGGGCTTCCATCGGAGGGAGACACTGCAATGCTGCCGAGTCACTTCGGTGGTGTTCAGTGATGCAAGTTCTAATTCAACATACGCGGGGAACCCCTACTATGCCCTCTTGTGGCGACAATGTTAAAGGGCCTAGAAAGGCAGTTTTGGGGTACAAAATCGCTCCAAATCGTTTCAAAACAACATATAGGTCCGTACTAACGTTCGAAGAGAAGAAACAGTCTATTACTCACTTGCTTAACACTTTTTTCAGGGCTTCGATTAGGTTGTAATGCGTTTATTTTGGCAAAAAGATCGGAAAAGACGGCCAACTGTACGTTTCAAAGCTAGCGGCATTTTGAAAGTGAGATTCCCCGAGAGCTATTTAACGCTAAAGGTCAAAGGTCGGGCAGTGACGTCAGAGACAGGACAGCAACCAAACGCGGAAGTCGTCTCTCTGCAGCATTTGATTTCGCTCGATTGGATTTGAAGTCTGTAGGGGTGTCCACAGGGTAATCGACTTGGAAAAAATCCAGTTGTAGTCTGTGGACACTGTCTTCTGACTTTGCCCTTCACAATTAATGAAACATTAAAATGGCTCTCATCGCTGCCCATCTTAATGTAGACGTCATTCTGGTGGTGACAGTGTAGCGATAGGCATATGATCTCCCCATTCCCCTCTCTCCATGTCCCTAATAAGCCTTATATTTCTGTGGACGTTAAGCGTCATGTTTACTTCCTTTTATTGGGTGTTTTATTTTTTCGCCATTTTTTTCTTCTCTCGTTTGTTTCATCATATATAAAGATGAACAAGTTTTGTTTGTTCTAGTTCAATAGACAGCGATTTCCTGGCCTCTCTGGGTTTGGGGTTGGGCTAGAGACAGATCTTGCCATTCACTGTTTTTTTTCTTTTCGCTTGCCCTTTTGTTTCTCGAGTTATATCGTTGTTTTACGATGTACTAATGATGAGGGTAGTCTCGAGGTTTAACGAGACCGCTCAGTCTTTCTTTGTGTGGGTTAGTTCGTGAGCGTCTGCTGCACCGCAGTTGTCACTGCTAAGTGGGTTGTGTCGTGTACACGGATTGCGTGTATCCAGCCATTGTCACGTTGTTCGCTGCCATTTCCTGCCTCCTCTTTCTTTTTAGAAAGTTTTTTTTCTTTCTTTTTTTCTTCTCTTCCATCATACTTTTTTTTCATTTTTTTTTCTTTTCCATCTGTGGCTGGTTGGCCATTTCGTACCCGCTATTAGCTAGCTTGCCTGATTAGGGCAGCCATTTTGCATTTCTCTTTTCGTCTGCATTTGTTTACATCCCGAAACTTTGTCAGTCATCGGTAGTCCTGATTAGCGATTCGCTTTTTCAGTCTGCAGCATCTGTTTTTCTAGATGGTAGCCGGGTTAGCGAGGGGCTAGTTAGAGTTAGAGTTAAGGTTAGTTATAGTTAGTTTGGCTTTCCATCTGTTTTTCGTTGGCACGGTTATTTTTGCTTCTGTGCTCTTATGCCTTTGTATTCGTCCACTCATTTGGTGCAGATAGTAGTCTATTAGACTGTTGTGATTTGGTGGTTTGTTTTTTCCACCTTATGCTTGCAGGTTAAACCCACCGTTTGGGTTTTTGAAGTGTTTTTTTGTTTTTG
>JABMCL010002481.1:667500-685000 GCA_018857735.1 Alviniconcha marisindica | reverse complement strand
TCCCCCCCCCCCCCCCCCCCCCCCCCCCCCCCCCCCCCCCCCCCCCGCGCCCCCCACCGACCCCGAAACTAAAGTGCATCATGACGGAAGCCGGCATCAATCGTTACCACCCTGACGACGGCTAGAGTGACCTACTTTATTCCGCAGACCGACACCAGAAACTGACGCAAGGACGAAGCAGGGAGAGGATTTGGAGGAAAACAAAAAAATGAAGGTGAATGGTCTGGAAGGGTAGAAATTAGAACGTGGAAGACATTTCTTGGGAGTGGGTGAAGCATGAATATATATCGCCATGTTCTGACCTACTCTAGGTTTTAAAGGGAGAACTATTCACAGGTGCAGGCGGACCTTAATTAATCGTTGCGTCCAGAGAAAACACGGAGGAGACTTTTGGCCTGTTAGGGAGTGAGGCAAATGTAGCAGCATAAAACCTATCATCATCGCCGGTGAGGGGAAAGGTAGGAAGGGGAGGGGGGTCCGCAGTGGCCAGAGAGAGAGAGAGAGAGAGAGAGAGAGAGAGAGAGAGAGAGAGAGAGAGAGAGAGAGAGAGAGAGAGAGAGAGAGACAGAGACAGAGACAGAGACAGAGACAGAGACAGAGAGACAGACAGACAGAGAGAGAGAGAGAGAGAGAGAGAGAGAGAGAGAGAGAGAAGAGAGAGAGAGAGAGAGAGAGAGAGAGAGAGAAACAGACAGAGAGACAGAGGCGGGGGGATCCGCCAGGGCCAGAGAGAGAGAGAGAGAGAGGAGAGAGAGAGAGAGAGAGAGAGAGAGAGAGAGAGAGAGAGAGAGAGAGAGAGACAGAGACAGAGACAGAGACAGAGACAGAGACAGACAGACAGACAGACAGACAGAGACAAAGAGAGAATGGGAAGCGGGGCACGAAAAGGCCGATTGGCAGAGAGAGAGAGAGAGAGAGAGAGAGAGAGAGAGAGAGAGAGAGAGAGAGAAGAGAGAGAGAGAGAGAGAGAGATAAGATAAGATAAGATAATACTTTATTACACAGGGATAAAGATTAAGCACGTGTCGGCTTTTTTACAAATCTGTCCCTGATGACAAACACAGCAACACTCAATACATCAAACAAGAATTCCATTAAATACGCTAGAGAAAAAACGACTTAAAAACAAAACAAAACTAATTTCTGTCTAAAACATCACATCATACGAACAGAGCAATAATAAGGCAAGTAAGACCAATTCAAAACCATTTTTTAGGAGAGAGGAGGGGAGAGAGAGAGAGGAGAGAGAGAGAGAAGGGGAGAGAGAGAGAGAGAGAGAGAGAGGAAGAGAGAGAGAGAGAGAGAGAGAGAGAGAGAGAATTACAAAAACATATTAACGAATAATGGAAAGCGACAGAATAGTGGCTATCTCACTATCTACGTATAAAACAAGATCACATCTAACAGGATTGGAAGCTAAGCAATGGCGCATTATACACAGCTAACCAAAATCAAAGCACATCACACATACCAACAATCATATATATGCAAACATTAATTTGAATTTAAAAATAATAAAAATAAAAATAAAAATAATGACCACGAGAAAAAAGAAAAGTAAATATTTCATGAAAATACAAACAAACAAACAAAATCTAAAACTTTACAAGAAGAGCAAGGAAGGGAAAACAATAAAAACATTCTATACATTTTGTGTCAAGCTGTCTGACAAGCGAGAAAAGAAAAGAAAAGAAAGAACAAGAAGTATTCAAGGTGGCTTAGCGAGTGCCTGAAATACTTTCCTTTTGAACGTTTTAATTCCATGGGGTATCTGAGATGATGAGCTAAACTATTCCACGCTATGGAGCCTGAAAAGGAGAAACTCGTTTTTAAAGATATCAATCCTTGTTTTGGGCAAAAGCTGTTTATTCCCATGAACATGAAGACGTTCAGATGGAATCATGAGATCTTTCAGATACTGCGGGCTTTGCCGTGAACAACCTTTTGCATTAGAACACATTTGTTGAGAGAGAGAGAGAGAGAGAGAGAGAGAGAGAGAGAGAGAGAGAGAGAGAGAAGAGAGAGAGAGAGAGAGAGAGAGAGAGAGAGAGAGAGAGAGAGAGAGATTAAGTGAAATAGGAAGACTGGTATTAGAACTGCAGAATTCCTGACAACAGGCGAAGCAAACAAGGCTATTCTCTGATCAGCTTGAGTTTTTGTTTTTAAAGGACCCAACATTTCACAAGACTGGGTTCGCATCAGTAAGGGGCCTCAGTTTCTGCGTCCACAGTTCACCATCGCCATTGCAAAAGCACGCCAGGAGATTAAAGGTGTACGACTGATTATTAGTTATCACTGTATATACGTAATAATGTAGTTTCTCTTGTCCGAGCAAAGGTGTCATAATTATGAACATAGTTTTGTTTCTCATGGGTCTGGCGAAAGATAGATACGAAAGATATTCAGTAGGACTGATTATCAGTTATCACTGTATATACATAATAATGCAGTTCCTCTTGTCCGAGAAAAGGTATCATAATTACGAACACAGTTTTGTTTCTCATGGGTCTGAAGAAAGATAGATTCGAAAGATAAATTCGAAAGATATTCAGTAGGACTGATTATCAGTTATCACTGTATATATACATAATAATGTAGTTCTTCTTGTCCGAGAAAAGGTATCATAATTACGAACACAGTTTTGTTTCTCATGGGTCTGACGAAAGATAAATTCGAAAGATATTCTTCGTGTACAGAAAAATGTGTTTTGGGGATGTACACAGAAGCAGAAGTAGAATAAAACAAAGAAGAAGAAGAAGAAGAAGAAGAGTGAGGCTGTTTCTTGTTCTGGCAGTCTCCGTCTGTCAGTGCATGCGTTAGGACGAGTAAAAGTGCATCGTCTTGTTTCTTTATTTCACGATGATGCATTGATAAAAGAGATGGGGAGGGGGAATGTGTGTGTGTGTGTGTGGGGGGGGGGGGGGAGGGGGGGGGGGGGGGGGGGAGGGGGGGGGGGGAGGGGTTCAGTAAGCGAATGAGCCACTGGGCAAGTTCTGCGACACGGAGTACATTCTAGGGTCATCTTCAGATTTGTAATAATTTATATGCAATATGCCGACTCTGCGTTTTCTCACTGTGCATTTCAAAGTGTCAGTCTTTATACACGCTTTTATTTTTAATCATAATTAACGCCACACGACTGTGAATATCTCTCCGTGTTGCGGGAGAAGACATAACTTTCTCTGACCTGTCTTGAAATAGCCTTCTGCTTGTGGTCTGGTTGCGGTGAGTCATCTTGCGTCAGTGCGTATACACAGGAAAAATACCAGAGGGAAAAGGAGGAAGGGAATGACCCAATGTCGGGTGCCTGTGGCAGAGTGACGGACCGGTCATGGTGTTGGTCCCTTCAGCTGTACCTGGTACCGCTGATACCTGACCAGTCCATGCAGGCAACGATGTATGTGGAGCTTGAGCTCGGGTTCTGCATTTGAAACCGTTCTGAAGTCCCATCTACCACTGCTAAGAAATTATCTATCCCTCCACCTCGCTCGGTACATTATCTCAATTGATTGCTTTGCTGTGCTGTGCTTTGCTTTGCTGTGCTGTGTGTATGTGTGTGTGTGTGTGTGAGTGTGTGTGTGTGTGTGTGTGTGTGTGTGTGTGTGTGTGTGTGTGTGTGTGTGTGTGTGTGGTGCGTGCGTGCGTGCGTGCGTGCGTGGTGTGTGTGTGTGTGTGTGTGTGTACTTAGCGTGCGTGTGCGCGCGTGGTGTAATTATATGTGTGCTTGGCGTGCGTGTGTGCGCGTGGTGTATGTATATATATGTGTGTTCGTGCGAGCGTGTGCGCGTGCGTGTGTGGGTGCGTGTGTGGGTGCGTGTATGTGTGTGTGTGCACGCGCGCGCGCGTTTGTGTGCATGTGCGTGTACATGTGCGTGTGTGTACGTGCGTGTGGGTGCGTGCGTGCGTACGTGTCTGTGTGTATTGTGTGTGAGTGTCTGGTGCGTGCGTGCATGCGTGTGTGTGTGTGTGTGGTGTGTGTGTGTGTGTGTGTGTGTGTGTGTGTGTGTGTGTGTGTGTGTGTGTGTGTGTGTGTGTGTGTGTTGTGTGTGTGTGTGTGTGTGTGTG
Source organism: Alviniconcha marisindica (assembly GCA_018857735.1). Lineage (NCBI taxonomy): Eukaryota > Metazoa > Mollusca > Gastropoda > Provannidae > Alviniconcha > Alviniconcha marisindica. The sequence continues at coordinate 680,935 of JABMCL010002481.1, read as the reverse complement.
TTGTGTGTGTGTGTGTGTGTGTGTGTGTGTGTGTGTGTGTGTGTTGTGTGGTGTGTGTGTGTGTGTGTGTGTGTGTGTGTGTGTGTGTGTGTGTGTGTGTGTGTGTGTGTGTGTGTGTGTGATGGCAATGACGTAAGTCTGTCACAACAGCAAATGCAAACCGATCGTGCCAGTAGTGTAAATGTATAATACATGGCAACAGTATAACTCTGTCATGGAAAAAATATCAGTCGGGCATGTCAGCAAAGTCAGTCTCTTATAGGGCCGACATATATTTTGTAATGTTTTAACGTTGTAAATCTATCATCGCAACGACATGCAGTCTACTATGGCAACTACCAAAGTGCAAAACCATCAGTTTGATTCTGTTGTGGCTAGTATGAATTTACAATGGTAAGAGGCGCAAGTGTACTGCAGTTTATGTGGACGTTAAGCAACACGTTTACTTACGCGCAAGTGTACTTTCATTGTACTTCTTTTTTTCTTCCTTCCATGCAGTTTCACTAGTTCCCAAGCCATAGAGAAACATAGTTACGTGTTCTTCATCCCCATTTCCCTCTGTCTCTTATATGTTTGACGTCTAAACTTCATTTATTCCGTGTATGTGCCAGTGTGTCGTAGCTTACAAAATGTGCACATGTATAACCAGATCTAGAATAGACCCTTGTGTGGGCGAGGGCTGGATGTAAAAAAGCATACATGCTTATCTAGTACCCTCGTAAATATACAGATACAGTTGTACATATATTATGATTGTTTGTTGACCGCAAATAGGTTGTTTGTTTTTAATTTTAAAAATAAATTTGTAGTTATTATTATTGGTGCAACCTGCTGACACATGTTGTCAGCATGGTAATTGTAGGATCAGCTCAATATCGCTTATGTGAAAAGACTTTAACTAAAACAGGAAGTAGAAAAAGAAGAAAACTTTCGTAAATATGTTTTCTTTTCTTTCAAATATCTCTTTATCTCTCTATGGTTTAAACAAAGTTTATTTACATTCATGAATATATGGACAATAAAAATCATTGTATGAGCATTAAACATTATCTATCTGTCTATCTATCTATCTATCTATCTGTCTATTTTAGCCCTGATATAACCCTTTGTGGTTGACTGGGATCAAAGTACCAGCTAATTATCTATCTATCTATCTGTCTATATCTATATCTATCTATCTATCTACCTCTCTCTATCTCTCTCCCTCCCTCTCTCTCTCTCTCTCTCTCTCTCTCTCTCTCTCTCTCTCTCTCTCTCTCTCTCTCTCTCTATATATATATATATATATAGAGAGAGAGAGAGAGAGAGAGAGAGAGAGAGAGAGAGAGAGAGTTGTCCATCGCATCACAGTGGTTAAACCGGCACCTAGCAAGCCCATACCGGCAGGAGTGGGAATGTAGCTTAATCTGACAAGCTAGCTCTTCTGGCTGCTGTATCCGTACCTGCAGTTTCAGTATAACAGAATTTGGAAGTCCCACTACAGATTAACAATGCCGAGATGTAGCCTATCTTTGGAGGACTTCATGTGATTTGTTTTGTTTACTTGGATGTTAACGTAGGCGACTGGGGTCTTTGCCGTTGCGTTCACGTGACGTCTTTCGAGTACTAATTAACTCACTTTGTTAGTTGTTGAGATAAATAATGCGGTATTTAAAAACAAAACAAAACAACAACAACAACAACAACAACAACAACAACAACAAACCCCAAAATCCAAGAAGAAGAAGAAGGGGAGGAGAGATATTTTCTGGGATTCTACATCCTTAATTTATCACCAACAGTAATTACATTGTTCTGTTTACTATCCTCTCCTCCCAGTAGTAACCTCAGTGTTGTTTACCTCTGTACTAGATCATTAATTATTATTACACCCGCCGAACCTGCTTCTGTGTCATTAGGAATTGTGCGTATGACGCTAAACCCTTCTTTGATTTATCGTTTGTTTTTGAAGGCTCGGGCAGTCATGGGAAGAACAAGAGAGGCGGAGGAATGCTACGAAAACAGCTAGCTCCCATCCTACCTCAGATAAAAGGCTATGCTAAAAAGTGGTCAGATTTATGAGAAGTTTCTTCTTATCGAGTCTCCGTCTTTCTCGCATAACCCGAGAAAACAAATGATTTTCACCCCCATGGCTGCTCCATCCGGGACATCTGCATTTTGTCTTCACCTCTCTCTAATTGCAGTATGCGTGGAATGACGCACAATGCTTGTTCTTGCGTTCCCTCAAAGTCAGACCATTACAGCTTGAAGGAAGAGTGAATCAACACACAGGCATTTGCCACAGTGTCAACCAGATAGCCCGGCGCACGCCTTCCAAATGACTTCTGTCACTGGGCGATCTTGCCAATGCAGCGACCGCGCGTGCGCAGTTCCCGACAGGCGCTGGTGGTTCACCCCTCCGGCTGTGACGTCGTCCACGGCGCACGTGCCACGAGGCTACAATATTCGCGTGCCTGTCACCGCTAAATCCCTCGATTCTTGCGCATTAATGCACGAAGACTAAGTTACGTGCGGCAGAGCTGTAGACGGCTACGCGGCAAATAACTCTTCACGCTATAACTGTCAGCTGGAAGCCGTGCCAGCAGAGAATAATGCTTGCTGTAAACGTGTCGTGGAGAATTCTTTCTTACTAATAGCTAGGTCCGGGAAATAAGCTCTCAGAGGAATTTTTACGACCCCCCCTTGCACATAAACCTGCATCGTGCACCCATGCTCAGTGTGCCCCTCGTGCTCGTCGTGTAGACGATCGTTTCAGTGCCATCAGCGATGACACCGACGGTCACCCAAAGACAGGACAATCCAAGATATGACGAGACAGCCCAGACAGAAGGACCACAAGAGACCAAGCGTGCCTGACCTGCGTGGACTCAGATGGACAAAGCTGGCGTCTGCTTCGAGGAGAATAAAAAGAGAGGTCGTGTTTCAGTGAATGAAACGTTGAATTGACAATACAGTGCGAGATGGCACAGCGCGATGAAATATAGAAGAAAAAGAAGAAGAAGAAGAAGAAGAAGAAGAAGAGGAGAGAGAGAGAGAGAGAGAGAGAGAGAGAGAGAGAGAGAGAGAGAGAGAGAGAGAGAGAGAGAAATGCAAAGCAATAAATGACACACTGAAACACTAGACTACAGTGTGGTTATGATACAGTCCTTTATCCCGTCCAGCGTAAGGCGACACAGGACAGCGCAATGTTAGGCTGCTACATTTGTTAAGTTCTTCGTGCATTTGGAGTACGAAAGAGTTAAAAGCACAATAACAGAAATGTACGCACAATGCGCGCAATCCAAGATTACAATACACGAAAATGCAAGAAAAGGACGAGTAAAGAGAGAGGAGGGAGAGAGAGAGAGAGAGAGAGAGAGAGAGAGAGAGAGAGAGAGAGAGAGAGAGAGAGAGAGAGAGAGAGAGAGGTGTGTGTGTGTGTGTGTGTGTGTGTGTGTGTGTATGTGGGAGTAGTGTTGTGCTGATGGCTGGGTAGTGGTGGTGGGTGCTGGGTAGTTGTGGGTGTGGAGAGAGAGAGAGGAGAGAGAGAGAGGAGGAGAGAGAAGAGAGAGAGAGGAGAGAGAGAGAGAGAGAGAGGAGAGAGAGAGAGAGAGAGAGAGAGAGAGAGAGGGAGAGAGAGAGGAGAGAGAGAGAGAGAGAGAGAGAGAGAGAGAGAGAGAGAAGAGAGAGAGAGAGGAGAGAGAGAGAGAGAGAGAGAGATAGAGAGACTTTAAGAGCAGAGATGAGAGAGACAGAGAGAGAGATTAGAGAGAGAGAGAGAGATTAGAGGACTTTACTAACTTAAGTGGACAACCAGGAGTTAGAATTTCAGCCAGAGGCTTAAAATGCTTTCTTGTATTACTCTCTCACCATATCGTTTAAACCTGGTGCATTAGAGAGTTGCCTCGGCTTTTCTTCACTCCAAAAACTTTACGCATAGCTGCTGAACTGAGTCACCAAGAATAATTGATGCAGCTTACATGTTTTTCGCTTGTTATAAATGTTATTATCTCCATGCGCATGCATACAATGCTTTGAATATTTGTGGGGGCTTGCTCTTAGCTAACTGTCTCACAGCGGCCAAATGCGCAAAACATGTTTAGACATAATACATTATGTTGTTTCAGTGCTCGTGGATATGTTGTTGTGGGACTATTTAGCGGCGAGTTGTCTCCAGAGAGATACTGGACGGCAATCCAAATCGGAGGCGAGGGGGCGGGGTGGGGGGCGGGGTGGGGGTGGAGGGAAAAGGTGTGGGGCGGGTTATACGGTGACTGAGACTGTGTAGCCTATATATTGCTACACTGTGAGCACCGGAACGAACTAATTGGCACCAAGTAAGTAACTTGGTGTTTTACGCCCAGTCAACCATTGCGGTTATATCAGGGAGATTTGCTCCAAGATGGGCAGCTGTGTGAGTGATTTTAATATGAACGAACTCGCTAGCAAACTTCGGTTGATCAAATTATTGCGATTCTTTACTTCCTATAGTTGATTAGCGTTCTGGCTCGATTTTATTAAAGACATCTCACGCCAGAAATAGCGTAAAAACGAAACTGTAATTCCGTAAAGTAAAACAAAACTTATTACTTCAATACCCGAGAAAAATGAAAATCCAAATGGTACCCCAAACTTACTCAAACAGCCCCTCACTGGGACGGGTTGATCGAGGACAGGGATATGATGGGTCAGACACATAGCAGTACATATCTACACGGAAACCAAATAACGTGAACGATTTGTGTGAAGGGCAGCTTTCAGGGGGTTGCATGATTTTGTCAGTCAATTTTATCTTTGAAAATGTCACAAATCTGAAACAGAACGAGGCCCAGAGCACTCGAGCAGAATCAACACACAAGGGAGTTAATAAGCGCTCGAAACATGTGACACAAGTACGACAACAAAGACCCGAGTCGCCTACGGTAACTCTCACCTGGCATGCGTGTAAATACAAGGTACATAAACTCCACCAGAGTTAGGAAATGATTATAGTTTCGTTTTTACGCTATTTCTGGAGTAAGATGTGTACATCCTCTGGTGGAGTTTGTGCACCTTGTATTTACACGCATGCCAGGTGAGAGTTGCCGTAGGCGACTCAGGTCTTTGCTGTTGTGCGTGTGTTACGTATTTCGAGCGTTAATTAACTCCCTTGTGTGTTGATATTGCATACACACCTGACTGTCTTCAAGACCTTTTCCAAAGCTTCGATGAAACCAAACCTAATTAAAGCCGTACTGAGGACATAAGCAAAAACATCGTCTCTGTGGTGTGCAGACCGAATTTTGGGAGCAAGACTGTTCACCTCGTCAAGAATACAAATTTCTGTTTGCGTTTCTGTCCGTAGTAATGCAGGTTAATTCACCATAGGACAGGTTATGTCAACACGGGATAGGTTAAGTCACCACGGAGGAGATGAAGTCACCACGGGGCAAGTTCGGTCACCAAGGGGCAGGTTATGTCACCATGGGGTAGGCTAGATCTCCATGGGGCAGGTTAAATAACCAAGGGGCGGGTTAGGTCAACACGGCACAGGTCAAGGCTCTATAGGGCAGGTTAAGTCACCACGGGGCTGGTTATTTCATCATAGGCCAAGTTAAGTCACCACGGGACAGGTCACGTCACCATGGGGCAGGTTAAGTCACCACGGGGCAGTTTAATTCACCATAGGCCAGGTTATGTCAACACTGGACAGGTTAAGTCACCATGGGGCAGGTTAAATCGCCACGGGGCAGGTTAAGTCAGTGACTCGTCCAGCGTCATACAAGGTACCAATACAAAACACAAAATAAAAAGGTCATCTGCAGTGTTCAGAGTCAACGGCAAAAAGAACAAGTAAAGGCTTTGTTGACGGTGACTTAACCTGTCCTATGAATCAACATGCACCGGTCTCCCCTAGGTCGCTTTTTCGCTTTTTTCTTTTATGTACCTCATTTTACCGCTACTGGTGTCATTAAACAGAAGGGCAGATGTTAAGTCGATTCATATTCGAAAAGAAAAAGAAATAAAGAAATATAATGAATCAAATGAAAGCAAACAACGAAATAAACATACTCAAGCACACACACACACACACACACACACACACACACACACACACACACACACACACACACACACACACACACACACACACACACACACACACACACACACACACACACAACCCAAGCACACAACCACACAGACATTAAATCCAAGAAGTGTTATAGATCTAGGTGACTACTGAGTGTGTGTTTGGAGGGGGGGGGGGGAAGGAGGATGCGTGCGTGCGTGCGTGCGTGCGTGCGTGCGTGCGTGGATGCGCGTGCGCGTGTGTGATATATATATATATATATATATATATATATATATAATATATATATATATATATATATATATATATATATATATATATGTGTGTGTGTGTGTGTGTGTGTGTGTGTGTGTGTGTGTGTGTGTGTGAACGGAATTTGTTTTTCCTTTTTTCCTGACAGTGTTTCGGTTCTTTGCTTTACAGTGGGCTATGTGCTCCAATTTGGAGAAAGAGCACACAAAAGAGTACATCATTACTATTATGATTACTACAGCCACTACAACACTTAATAATAACAAAAACAACAACAACAACAACACTCCAATCCAACTCATTCAGCTAGCCTTCATTCATTGTCTACACCATACAATTACATGTAATAATAACAATTAACACTGCTCAAGGGTGCAGGTAGAGACAGACAGGGAATGCAGGGAGGAATAAGCGTGGTTTAAGTTGAGCTTTAAAAAATGACGGAGACGAGATGAGGCCGGTATTCACTGGCAGTGACTTGCAAAAGTGTCTGGCATTGAAAGGATTGAGCTCCAGCTCTTTTCAGGTCGACACTTGGAACAGTGAAAAGTCTCTGAGAGGAAGAAGGAAGAGATCTGAAGGGTGAGTACAATGACAGACAGCAGGAGAATGCAGATGGTGGTAGAGTGCCCCCATATCCCGGAATGAAAGAGTTGCCATGTACCTCTGGTGGATTTTATGTAACAAGTATATTGGGCGGTTCAGGTGGGGTTGTTAACTCCCTTGACATTTGTCCGGTTTCGCTTAAGTCCCTTGGCTGCTTTTACTTCCGGTGCGTACTTCCTTCACAATGGAAGGCGGTGACAGTGAATTTGCGAATTTTACCTGCCAACTTTAAAGACATTTTTGGAGGTCCGTAGTCAGAATGTGTCTGGCAACAAGCAATAATCTGTTGCTCGTGCTATAGGATGCGCAAAACGCATTTTTTCCACGAACTCGCGATCTTCTGGTCAGCCAACAAAACGACTCAAAGATACTTTTTCCCCACCCTCCATCCCCTTTCCCCGGTAATTTTTGCAACTGCTACACTGGTTGCATTTGTACGGCTTCGCCATTCTTGGTTGAACTTCCATTGTTATACACAGCGTGAAGCAACGCCTACTCAGAAATCGGCCCGGAAGTGACGCTGCGACCTCTCGAGACTTCTTGCGCGAAAGATTACAAAGGGCATTCACTCGTGCAAACCAGCTTCGCTGAACCGCCCAATACTCGCATGTCGGGTGAGAATTGTTGTTGACCGCTTCAATACAGCGCTATTCTCCATTCTCGAGCAGACTCACAGCACTCTTGTTGCATGCGATTCTGAATGAGTGGCTGGGGCTTTGTGCGGCCCGTTTTTGAATATCCACCCAAATGGTATACTCACAGTGCTGTTTTTGTTGTTACATGGCTGGTGCCTCGTGAAACTGCTGCCGTCTCGGCGGGTTCTATATATACTATACAACCATGCTCTGTGTCACGTCGCTTCATCAAAGCCATGCGCGTAAGATGCATGTGTGTTTAGCTGCAACCTAGCTGCCACCCGCACTTTGGGGAAAATGGCCGGCATCTTTTACGTGCTACTGTGATACCACAAGGGTGGAACAGATAACGAGATATGAGTCAGCACAAAAAGTTGATTCTGGAGCAGAAACATTTCCCACCGCTCCTGCCGGGACTCGAACCACCTTTCGATCATGAGTCCGGCGCTCTAACCACAGAGCTTTTCCCACCCCAACCGACTCGGGTATCTTTTGTGTTATATGGCGTTTTCTGAGCACTAATTAACCCACTTGTTTGATGACAGAGTTGCCAGCTTAAAGAAAATGCGTACTGGTACAGGTCATTTTCTTTCTTCGGAGTAGGTGTGACATGGTCATGACGGTTTTGTTGTTGTTTTTATACAGAAGATCGGTCGGAAAGCATGATTCTATATTTTCTGCAATCAGGCTATCTCGCAAATCCATGATCATTTGAAATTGTAGCCTATCTTTGGCTGACGCTTGTTCGCCATCATCACCGTAGTCCTCGTAATGATGATGAAGATGATGATGATCATCATCATCTTGCGAGCTGTCGTCAAATATGAGGTGATATCATGTGTGCTCAAATCAGATTTGGGTCATGTTTGGTTTATTTACTGAAACTGTTGTATGTAAATTCTTGCGTGGTTGGCGGTCGTATGGCCTGAAACCTTTTTTTAAATATTTTTTGTCCACTGTATGTGTTTATACATTTTTCTGCAGCTTTTTGTACGGCGCATTGTGCCCTAGATCTTGCTAGGGATCATGCGCCACAGAAATGTCCATTATTATTATTATCATTGTTATCTTAGCAGGTAGTCAAACGAGCCTATACCTTATCATTATTATCTTAGCAGGTGGTCAAACGAGCCTATACCTATGAGTATTAATTATCACCCGCACGGTTGCACGTGTGCGCGTGCATGCATGCACTAGCATCCGTCTGTCGGGCGCGTGCCGCAACAGGCTTTCCGTCCCGGTGTCCTAGTTTCTCCGTTCAGTCAGAGCCGTACTCGGGTATTATGGACAAAGACAAGGGCAAGCAGCTCCCCATTACTCTCTGTGTAAACTCTAATCACAAAGGCCGTTTGCGCAGAGTCAGAGTCAGGGGAATATAGAGCGTCGACGTTCGAGGCAAACGAGGGGAAGAGGCACTTCACCCCACTTTCAAGCGCGGAACACCGCGTCCCATAACTACCGTTACGAAATATTTGCGCGACAGTTAAGTACGGGACGCGTCAGTCCTGGAACGTTTACGACTCTCTCAGTTTGCGTGTTCCGAAACTTGCTGCTGGATGAGCGAGAAGCTTGGAAATCGCGCCATGCAGAACCAGATAAAGGCCGGCCGGGTCGGAAAACGACACCGTATATCCGCGTTCCGAGGATTCCATCCCGAGCCCCCTGTTCCATCGAGGCCCATCCAGAGCAGGTCCGAAAGAAACGTCAGTGCAGGTGAATTACACCGATTTACGTCGAATATGCGTGTAACACCCCTAACTACTCGTCATGGTTGGAAAAAGTGAGATGTAAATTTCCTGCCAAACAGTTTCTTGTACATCGAGCAGTCAACACTTCTTTGTTTTTCCTTCTCAAAGTTGCGGGAAAACGCATTCTTGGTGCATAATAGTTATCTTTAGTTGATTACTGAATATCTCAGCGGTGATGTGATGAAGTATTGCTGTTTAAGTCTGTCTGTAAGAGTGTCTATAAAAGAGGGATCGTAAAGCACTCACAGTTTTTCTGTGTTCCCATCCGGAGTGATGGCTCATTCGATCTCGAGCTGTGCCGTGTTCCGAACCCGAGCTTCTGTGAGAAGATCTTCATCATGAAAATTTATATTAAGCTACTCTATACATCTTGCTGATGAGGTCTGAGGGTTTGGTTTTACAGATGGCAGTGTTCGCAGTGATGGTGGGATATTTTATGGCGAGCAACGTGAATCTGACAGCTCAGTTGGTAGAGTAACTGACCAAAAAGCCAGCACCCAGTGCTGCAAGGGATTTTCATCCCAGAATCAACTTTTAGTGCAGACTGTCTTACGGTGTAAGCACAGACCCCCCCCCCCCCCCGCATAATCACTCGCATGCAGCACCATCTGTGCGCATGTTAAAAATCCCCAAAACGGGCAACCATACTATTGCTTGGACACACGGAAGTAATTCTTGCACACACTGATAGGAATGAGTAGCAATGCTCTCCTGGCTCGCCAATGAATACAAGGTACATCATCAGTTTCCACCAGAGGTGCATCCAGATTGTAACAGTTCGTCTTTCACACACACGCGCACGCACGCACACACACACACACACACACACACACACACACACACACACACACACACACACACACACACCACACACACACACACCACAACACACACACACACACACAAACACACACACACACACGCAGACAGACAGACAGACAGACAGACAGACAGACAGACACACACACACACACACACACACACACACACACACACACACACACACACACACACACACACACACACACACACACACACACACACATTACACACACACATTACACACACAGACAGACAGACAGACACCCCCACCCCACGCACACACACAAGCGCGCGCGCACACACACACACACACACACACACACACACACACACACACACACACACACACACATACACACACTACAGAGAGAGAGAGAGAGAGGAGAGGGAGAGAGAGAGAGAGAGAGAGAGAGAGAGAGGAGAGAGAGAGAGAGAGAGAGGAGAGAGAGAGAGAGGAGAGAGAGACGAGAAGAGAGAGGAGAGAGAGAGAGAGAGAGGAGAGGAGAGAGAGCGAGAGAGAGAGAGAGAGAGAGAGTGAGAGAGAGGCTGTTCTTGCAGAGTGTGTGTCATCAATGGATGGATAGTTATTTTCACTTCGACCTCCGGAGTCGTAGTCATACAACATACCCAAGTCTCTGCAGGCACCGCCATCTGCAGGAGTACCTCCAGAAACCTCGTCAGTAAGCTTATAATAATTTTCATGGTGAAGAAGCTCTCCGAAGATGTTCGAGATGGAAACCACTGCACAGCTCGGGACCGGAAGAGCCATGACTCCGGATGGGAGCACAGAAAAACTGGGTGGGCTCTTTCGAACCTTCACATGCCCCTTCTTGATACTCTAAAACAGTGATATTTCCTCATATTATGTAACCGAGTGCATCTGCACATTGTGTTTGTGTTGTTGTATGTACTCAATGTGTATCGCTCTGTCGGTGTTCTTTCGTGTGTGTTCGTCATTCGATCTTTTACGTATGTGTTACGTGTTGTGATTTAGACGTCACTATGAGACGTCACTATAAGAAGAGCGAGAGAAGGCGAGAGGGAATAACAACGCTGGCGCTGCGAGCAAATGTAAATGGTCGCAGCGCCAGATGTAAACGGTCGGTGGTGGAAGTTGCAGGTTGGAAGTAAGGAACAACAAAGAGCCACAGCCAGAGGTTCCTGATTTTATTTCTTCTTTTCTTTTTGGATGGTACATGCGAGAGGTCGTTGTTATTCCCTCTCGCCTTCTCTCGCTCTTCTTATAGTGACGTCTCATAGTGACGTCTAAATCACAACACGTAACGCATACGTAAAAGATCGACTGACGAACACGCACGAAAGAACACCGACAGAGCGACACACACAGAGTACATACAACGACACAAACACAATGTGCAGATGCACTCGGTTACATTACTAATGAAATATTCAGTAATCAGCTGATGATAGCCATAATGCACCAAGAGATTGCGTGTTCCTGTGTTAGTCGAAGAAATTGAAATGTTGCCTGCAAACGTTCGAAATCGAGAATGAAAGTGATTATTGTGAGGTGTACAAAGAACTATTTGCCAAGATAATTACATCAGAGTGCATGGGAAAGCGTCATAGTTCCAGCCATGACGAACATTTAGGCATTCAAGGTAAATCGGTGTAGATTACCTGGATTGACGTTTCGTTGCTACCTGCTCTGGATGGGCCTCGGTGGAACAGGAGACTCGCGATGGAAATGTGGGAACTGGGACACACAGTGTGGAAAACGCAAGGACAGAAGTGAAAGTCCGCATCACTTCCATTATGGCGTCAACAGAAGAAATGTCGGGTCATTTCTTCCTCATTTATCGAAAGATGCGATGAATTACCATCTCGTAAAAATCACGCTCAGCCCACGTTTGAATCCTGCCGTGTCTTTTGTGGGCTTTGCTGTCCAGCGAGTTGTAGGACTGCTGGGAATACGCCGAGCATATTTTGTGTAGTGCATACTTTTCTTTTACCCCTGCAGAAAATACGATTCGCTTTTTGCCGGCAGGAAACTATAAATTGAGGACCCAGAAGGCTTAGGCTATTCGGCTAACGTGTCGCCAGGATAAAAGTCTCCGCCCACCTCATGTCTGGAAGTGTTACGGCGCCCACGTGCTTGAAACAATTACAGACACGTCTCACTCTGTCTCTGTCTGCCTGTCTGTCTGTCTGTCTGACTCTCTCTCTTTCTCTGTCTGTCTGTCTCTCTCTTTCTCTGTCCGTCTGTCTGTCTCTCTTTCTCTGTCTGTCTGTCTGTCTGTCTCTCCCCCTCCCTACTGACCTTGAGTATTATTACAGTTTTCGAGTTTCCTCCCTCCACCATGCCTCCCTCTCCCTCTCCCCTCCGCCCCCCCCCCTCCTGCTCCATTCCCTCTCTCCCCCCCCCCTTCCCTCTCTCTCCCTCCATCCCCATCTCTTTCATGCGAACTTTCAGTCACGAGTCCGGCGCTCTAACCACTGAGCTATCCCTGCTCCCTAATTATTACGCATGTAATTATTACGCATGTTTTTACGTATGTATTTGCGACGCTCAGCATTCCTCAGTCTCAGTTTATTGAGAAAAGTTTCATTCAAGAAAGCCTAACTTTTTCAAGACAGTGTGGTGTGACTGTTGTATTAACTTACTCTAGATACTGTAATATCAGCATTGGTGAGGTGGAAAAGGGCAATGGAAGACATAGAGAGAAGGCAGTGAAACAAAGACTATTCACGTGCACCACTCTTTTTGGACCACCAGTTTCATTCGACAAGTTCGAAATCGTTTCCCTTTGGAAAATGCTCCCTTAGTGGAGGGGCCAGTTGATCATCCCCGCAGGAGCGGCGGGAGAATTTTCTTCTCCAGGGTCGACTTTCTGTGCTGACTCTTATTTCGGTATCCGTTCCACCCCCGTGTTACCGCAGCTGCACGTAAAAGATCCCGGTCATTCTGCCGAAAGTTCATGTGGCAGGTTACAGCTAAACCTGCATGCACCTTACGTATATGGCTTTGCATGAAGTGACGTGGAACATGGTTGTATGGTGTACACAGAACGCGTCGAGACGGCAGCAGTTTCCTGTGGCGCCAGCCATGCCAGCTCTATAAGTACACCACTTCGGTGGATATTCAAAAAACGCACTATAAAAAGCTAGTCATTCATGTAGATCGAATCACATGCACGCGCAGTGAGTCTGATCGAGAGCGGAGAATAGCGCTATATAAAAGCAATCAACAACAACAATTAAATGTAACTCATTTCTCTCGCTCGCTGGCTCGCAGCCTCGCTCTCTGTCATTGAAGAACGCTGGGCGTCACAAATAAATACGTAACACCAGCGTAATTA
>JABMCL010002481.1:657500-660000 GCA_018857735.1 Alviniconcha marisindica | reverse complement strand
TGTAAGACGCATTTACACAAGGTCCATCAGCATCACAAGTATTGTCCACTTTGGTTTTTAGATTAAAAGAGAGAGAGAGAGAGAGAGAGAGAGAGAGAGAGAGAGAGAGAGAGAGAGAGAGAGAGAGAGAGAGAGAGAGAGAGAGAGAGAGAGAGAGAGAGAGAGAGAGACAGAGACAGAGAGAGAGAGAGAGAGAGAGAGAGAGAGAGAGACAGAGACAGAGCAACACACAGAGACACAGAGACACAGAGACAGACAGAGAGAGACAGAGACAGAGAGAGACAGAGACAGAGACAGAGACAGAGATGTCATCGTAGGCGTTCAGCCCATTCGTGCGTCACTACCATCTGTAAATACATCAACAGGAACAAAATAGTCAGGAAGACGGCATACAGAAATCTGATATTGAGTTAGATGGACATTATCAGTCAAAACGATGATAAAGACAAACTTGACCAAATTCTCTTCTCAATGAGTATAAATACATTCCTTTTTGGTGGTCATATGTCTGTTTCTTGTCTATTTGCGTAGATGAACTCTTGTTTGATTTAGAATACGTATTAGATAAAATGTTCTTGGATCCACAAGTATCACTGGGAGAAGCGGTCTTGTGATCAATATTTTGTTCAAGTTTAGTTAGTATTTTGGAGGTTTCTAGTTGTTTTTCTCGTGTGTGTGTGTGTGTGTGTGTGTGTGTGTGTGTGTGTGTGTGTGTGTGTGTGTGTGTGTGCGTGCGTGCGTGCGTGCGTGCGTGCGTGCGTGCGTGTGTGTCATTGCGTGCGTGCGTGCGTGCGTGTGTGTCATTGTGTGTGTGTGTGTGAGTGTGTGTGTGTGTGTGTGTGTGTGTGTGTGTGTGTGTGTGTGTGTGTGTGTGTGTGTGTGTGTGTGTGTGGTGTGTGTGTGTGTGTGTGTGTGTGTGTGTGTGTGTGTGTGTGTGTGTGTGTGTGTGTGTGTGTGTGTGTGTGTGTGTGTGTGTGTGTGTGTGACATAGGCAACCAGCATAATAATGGTCCTCACGAGGATCAGATTTTTTGAAGACTCAGGCATTGATCCGGCTCCTTGGGAGGGTGCGTGGGTGGAGAACTGAGGCGCTGACTACGCTCTTGATGAAGGGAGGACTTTCTTCTCTTTATTTGTATTTTTTCTCCTTCTTCCAACCAAATTCTGTTTAAGCCAAACCTAAATATAATGACTCAACGATCAGTTGCTTGCTTCTCTCTCTCTCTCTCTCTCTCTCTCTCTCTCTCTCTCTCTCTCATGTATAAAATTTTACTCACTCATTTATGCCCATATGTATATAAATGATGCCTGTACTTTTATATTTACTCATCAGTACCTTAGCAAGGACTAGTAGTTAGACAGGTTGTTAACTGGACCTAAACTACAATCCTTGTAAAATAAAGTTTTCGACTTCCAGTTCGAGTTCGAGTTCTCTCTCTCTCTCTCTCTCTCTCTCTCTCTCTCTCTCTCTCTCTCTCTCTCTTCAATGTATATGCAGAACCACCAGCTATGCGTGCAGGGGAAACAATGAGCAATTCGGGGCCGAACAGTTCCAGTGAAGTCGTGACTGGCCTTCCATTGGTTCTAATAGATTTGTAGCGTTGCTGAGGGTGGTTGGCGTTCAGCGTCATTATTATTTCTCTGTCTGTCTGTCTGTGTCTGTCTTATCTCTCTCTCTTTCTCTCTACTCTTTCTTTCTGTCTCTGTCTCTCTGTGTCTCTGTCTCTCTCTGTGTTTCTGTCTCTCTCCACTCTTTCTCTTTGTCTCTCTCTGTCTTTGTCTCTGTCTCCGTCTGTCCCTCTATCTGTCCCTCTGTCTATCTCTCTGCCTGCCTGGCTGCCTGCTCTCTCTCTCTCTCTTCTCTTCATTTCAGTAGAGTTGTACCGGTGTCGTATGAAACAGTGCCACTGACAATGAAATCGTTCCACTCCGGAGCTTCATTATTATTTCACTCTCTTTCTCTGTCTGTGTCTTTCTCTCGCTCTTCCTCTGTCTCTGTGTCTCTGTGTGTGTCTCTTTCTGTGTCTCTGTCTCTCTCTCTTTGGAAATTCTCATGTATACAATTTCACTCACTCATACATACTTACATATGTATATAAATGATGCCGGTAATTTTATATTTACTCATCAGTATAGCGTAGGTTAGGTTTTGACTGAGCCTAAACTACAATCCTTTGTAAAATAACGTTTTCGAGTTCGAGTTCTCTCTCCCTGTCTGTGTCTCTCTGTGTCTATGTCTCTCTGTGTCTCTCTGTTTCTGACGCTGTCTCTGTCTCCCTCTGTCTCCGTCTCTGTCTGTCTGTCTCTGTCTCTGTCTGTCTATCTCTGTCTCTCTCTGTCTGTGTCTGTGTCTGTCTCTGTGTCTGTCTGTCTGTCTCTCCATTTCAGTGGAGTTGTACATTGAGAATGCAATCTTTCCACTCTTTTTTGATTGATGCTGATATTAATGATTGATTATAACAAGAAAGGTATTCATAAAGCCGTTAGGAAAATATTGTCA
>JABMCL010002481.1:647500-652500 GCA_018857735.1 Alviniconcha marisindica | reverse complement strand
TCTCTGTCTCTCTGTCTCTGTCTCTCTCTGTGTCTCTCTGTCTTTCTCTCGTCCCTCCATCCGCCTCTATCTCTCTGTCTGTCTCTCTCTGTTTCTGTCTCTCTCTGTCTCTGTCTCTGTCTTTCTCTCGTCCCTCCACCCGCCTCTCTGTCTCTCTCTCTTCTGTCTCTGTCTCTCTCTCTGTCTTTCTCTCGTCCCTCCATCCGCCTCTCTCTCTGTGTCTCTATCTCTCTCTCGTCCCCTCATTCGCCCCCCTCTCTCTCTGTCTCTCTCTCGTCCCTCCATCAGCCTCTCTCTGTCTCTCTCTCGTCCCTCCATCAGCCTCTCTCTGTCTCTCTCTCGTCCCTCCATCAGCCTCTCTCTCTCTCTCTCTCCATCAGGAAGATGAAACCGTGTGTGTGAAAGAAGACAGGGCAGAGTAAGGTAGCGAAGCACGGAGAGAGAGGGAGAGAGAGGGAGAGAGAGAGGGAGAGAGAGAGAGAGAGAGAGAGAGAGAGAGAGAGAGAGAGAGAGAGAGAGAGAGAGAGAGAGAGAGAGAGAGAGAGAGAGAGAGAGAGAGAGAGAGAGAGAGAGAGAGAGAGAGAGAGGCTGGCAGTCTGTCACGAAGACGGCTGGCAGTCTGCCTATATAAAAGCCGGGTCCTAGGAAAGAAGAAGGTGGATAAAAGCTAGTAGGTGAGGAATTGACACTACAACACTGCGCGCCTCCCCTTGCCGCCTGCCTCTCCTTCCTTTTACCACGGCCGTTACACAGTGGCACACTGGGACTAAAACTCGCCAAAGCGCACGGCTGACTTGCGTCCAAACCATAGGCTCGGCAATCGGCTAAAAGGTGCGGCCACTTTTGGAGACACTTGTTGCTCTCCCGGTAGCGCAGCGGTGACGATGCCTGGGCGGGGCAGCTGGATGCCGGGCAATGGGTATGTGTGGGGGGTTCTGTGTCTCTTGCTGATGTGTCTCCCGCCCTCCTCCCCAGCTGTCGTCTTCCCCAACGACGTTTTGTCCAGTCTGGAAAAATACAAAAGTAACAGTTACAGCGGCCACGAGCACAGCCCGAAGGGAAAATCCGCGTCTCCTCTCTCATCTCCGTCTTTTTCTTCTTCTTCTTCGTCGTCTTCTTCTTCTTCTACGTCGTCGTCGTCGTCGTCGTCGTCGTCGACGGATTCGTCCGGCTCGGGTAAGGCGTTGTTCCCCGTGGAGACCGCGTTGACCCGACATTTCTATCTTTCCGTGTCCGAGCCATCGTTTGTGCCAGGCACCCCTCAACTCCCCGACGAGTTTTTCAACCAGGAATTGTTGAAAAAGGATTCTTTTTATCCGACTCCCGAGTCCGTGGAAGTTGCTAAAAACAGTAGAGGGCATTCCGAGTATCGGGACGTGCCGCCACAACAACAACAAGAGCAGCTCATGTCCAAACCGTCGGCTGCAGACTCTACCTCTTGGCCCAAAGCCGCGGACACAGCCGCCTCGGTTTCTGAGCCATTCCAACCCCATCACTCCCTGGCTTCGGCGCCGGACTCTAAGGCAAAAAACTCGGAGCCGCCGGTCCACGAGACCCACGAGCCCTTGCTAGGAGAACTAGGGGTCTTGTCCGGGGAACGAGACACGCGGGAGAAGGTGGACAGGGGGGACCCCCGCCGGAACGTTCCTCCCTCGACGACCACCGAGGAGCAGCAGCAGCAGCAGCAGCAGCAGCATCAGCAGCATCAGCAGCAGGAGACACACCAGGCAGAGGAGAAGAAGCAATGCCTGAGGTGTCGGCTCAGAGACGGCGACCGCGCCTACAGGATCGCCTCCATCAAGCAGAAGATTCTGGAGCGTCTGCACCTGACCAGCCCACCTAACCGGACGGGGATGCCGGTGCCCAAGGCGCTGGCCCACATGTCCGGCATCCACACGGATTTGTTGCAGGACGCGCCCTACGGTGGCGCGCAGCATCAGTACTATGACGAGCAGGAGGAGGACGAAGACTACACGCCACCGGAGAGAGTGTTCACCTCCGCCAAACCATGTGAGTACAGTGACTTTTTTTCTATTTTATAACAAGCCTTTGTATTCTTTTTGTTCTCTCTCTTCACCCTAATGTAGATGACACGGTCATTGAGGGACTGACTCGACCATGAATTGTTCTGCTGCATAATGCCCTTTCGATCATGATTCATTGAGTTATATTGTTAAAGCCCAGAAAATTGAAATGTCATGTGAGGATGATCAATATGAGGTTATTCGAAAGCGCGCGCGCGCGCCTGCACACACACACACACACACACACACACACACACACACACACACACACACACACACACACACCACACACACACACACACACACACACAAGCCTAACCACAACTCTATTTATTATTTCTGTTACGATTCACGTTCGTTTATGGTTGAAGAAGATTCCAGAAAATGAAGTTGAATGAATCGGAAACGTAGAAATTAGTAAAACAAAATGAACATTTCTGGTAGTAGGCGAAACATGCATGGCTTTATTCTGACACGCCTTTTTTTTCTAGAGAGGGAAAAAACACTTTTAATAGCTCTGTGTTACTCTTCACATGGGGACCTAATTTCTGTGACTGGCAGTACCCTACTGCGAAGAGTCAACAGCAAAAGTATATTAGACAAAAACACAATAATTGATCAGATCACAAGTAATGAAAAGTAGTCTGAATCAATGTTTGTCACATCTGTCACAGTATGCTAGAAGATAGGTGGGGAGGGAAAAGATATCAATGGTATTAATAATGACTATGCTGTCATGTTGTTATTTTATATATCGGGGGAAAAGAAAACACCACCACCTACAATAATGAGATTTCACAGAACGTGCTTACAGCAGGGCTTAGAGAAGAGGACGAAAAGAAATATACACCACCAAAAAACCCCAAAACAACAACTAAAAAATATAAAATATAAAATAAAAGAATAAACGACAACAACTGCAACAAAAACACGCCGAAAATCAAAACATGAAGTAAAATACTGCTCACATCACATCCTTGATGAGCAGTAGCAGCCTACTGACGAGAGTGTTAATAGTAATCATAATGAAGATGATGTTGGTAGCAATGATATTGACGATAGTGATGATTGGCAGTAACGTTGATCATATCAGTGATAGTGATTTTGATGCTTAGGTGAAGATTGATTCAGTGATTGCATTTGTTTTTATATTCAATGCCCAATCAATTGCCAAAGGTAGTAAATCACAAATAAAATGTTTATTCACGGTTCATCACATCTAGTGTCACTTCATATTTAAAGAGGAATCGAGCTGATATCAGACAGAGACCGATGTAATACTGCTGCTAAAATCGACTTCTTTTCTGCTTTGTCGCGTATTCATCCACCTTCCTTTTTCAACTGTTGTCATTATCAAACACCAGCAGCGATGGAAACGATTTTGACATCGTCTATTCTCTCCTACCCTCCCTCTGTAAACTGTTTCATGTGGCGCGGCAGGCTAAGTAAACACACCGTCAGGTGAAAATGGGACTGCGATCTTGTGAATTAAGTCCGCAATCGATACACGTTGATTCTTTGGCGGGCGGGAGGGAGGTGGGGGTGGGGGGTGGTGGTGGGGTGGGGGGGGGGGGGGGTTACAAGATGACTGCCATAACACCACGACATGCCAAATGACAGACAGCATTGCTCATACACCTCCTTTTCCGCCTTCTTTCTCTCATGTCCTCCTCCTCCTTCTCCTCCTTCTCCTCCTCTTCCTCCTCTTCCTTCTTCTTCTTCACGATGTTTTTCCGTACAATTTTCTTCTTCACAATCTCCTTTTCCTTCTTGTTTTGTCGACTATTCTTCTCGTGATACTGGCTATTGCTACTATCTTTTTCGTTATCTGAATTGTTTGCTTGTCACTACCGTCGCCGTCTTCTTATTCTTGTTTCCCCTCCGTATAGCTCATTTTCTCCTTCTTCTTCGTATTAAAAAAATCTTCTCTGCTGATTGTTCTTTTGATTTTTTTTCGTCTTCAAAATAGTCTTTTTTCCCCAGTCTTCTGAATCTTCATCACCATCGTTTTCCTTTTTTGTTGACTATTTTTCTTCATGTCCTATGTTTAATGTTCTTCCTTTTCCCCTTTCTTCCTTTTTTTCCTCCTTCAGTGCTATTCTTTTCGCCTGAAATACGTATGCAATATAGGTGCATTTTTGTGTGTGCTCAGGGTCGTGAATTTTCTCTTCGGGTACTAGTCTTTCCGCACCACCCCACCTCCTTCCTCCCCTGAACTCCACCCCCGCACTCCCACCCCACCCCCCGGCCTCATTTCTCAACGTCGCCCTAATCTTGCAACTATCCGCTCTTGAAAAAAGATCCTACTACGGCTTATGTTGAAACTGTAGCAGGTCTGGTCGGAGCCGAATAGAAGTTGGCCTACATGTACTGATGAAGGGAGGTAATCCTGGCAGGGTCGTAACCTTCTCGTACTTGATTGGAGCTGCGCTTGGCTGCATGATGGCCGTGTACCGGCATACTTGGAGGCCTTCAGCCAAGTCTTTCGCTGACCTGGCCGCCTTCCAGTGACTGAGGCGGTTTGGCCTAGCGGTAAGACGTTAGGCTGGTAAGCAGAAGGAGACCTCGGTTCAATTCCGCTTCGGTTCTCCTCTTTCTTCAAAGGTTATGGTCTGTGATCACTGTCATGTGACTTGGTCCCTTACAGTTAAGGAAACATTAAACTGGCTCTCTTCGCTGCCCATCTTCAGAGTTCAGGAGCTGTGTGAGAGTCGAGATGGCCGTCCTGGGCTCCCCGTCCTAATGAGCCTTATAGTTCCTGTGGACGTAAAGCAACATTGAACCATGCACACGTATTGGTCACAGGGCTCCCCGTCCTAATGAGCCTTATGGTTTTTGTGGACGTAAAGCAACATTGAACCATGCTTACGCGTTGGCCACAGTTTGTCCCTAATATGTCAACCCCACATCCGAGGACATTCAGCTCTACATCATCATCATGCCCATCTTGATGCAAAATCATTCTGGTGGTGACAG
>JABMCL010002481.1:610000-642500 GCA_018857735.1 Alviniconcha marisindica | reverse complement strand
ACACACACACACACACACACACACACACACACACACACACACACACACACACACACACACACACACACACCACACACCACACACACACACACACACACACACACACACACACACACACACACACACGTCCTTTCTTTTGAAAATGTTCGTCTATATTTGATAACCTTTTTGCATGATGAACATTGTAACATCCTCATAGCTGACTTTATCTCACGTCATAAAGGAATAAACATCTTTGATTCCTTACTACGGTTCAGTTCAGTTGAAATATGGTAGCCGATTTAGGCATTCAGGAAAGCCCATAATTCATATGCGCTGCAACTCCCCCCTCAGACGTGTTTTTCCACCCAGTAAACCCTTTGTTAGTTCCATGGATCTGAAGACGCGAATAAGACAGTCACGTGATGTAGCTTCTTGAATTTCATTGGCCATCACGATAAAAAAAAACATAAATTATAATAATAATGTCGTACGTTCACTGAAAGAACCGTACGTTTTCTTCTTTCTTACGCTCATGGACGCTTTGAGGGCTTTCTGACCCCACAAATATATAGTATCTGCAGCGACTCTTCGTTCAAATCGCACATAGTACAGCACTGAGAAAATCTGTCGTTATTGGAGAATTTGGCTGCGCATGCGCGAATTTCTGTATGACCTCCGAACTGTCATGCAGAAAATTTCGCGCCTCTTTGACTGACAAAGACCTGCTGGTCCTTTTAAGGTAGATTGTCCATCGCTGCCTCTTTGACTGACATGGACCTTTTACATGTTCGTCCTTTCAAGGTAGATAGTCCATCGCTGCCTCTTTGACTGACCATGCTCGTCTTTTCAAGGTAGATGGTCCATCGCTGTCTCTTTGACTGACACAGACCTTTTACATGTTCGTCCTTTCAAAGTAGATGGTCCATCGCTGCCTCTTTGACTGACAAAGACCTTTTACATGTTCGTCCTTTCGAGGTAGATGGTCCATCGCTTCTTCTTTGACTGACAAAGATCCTTTTACATGTTCGTCCTTTCAAGGTAGATGGTCCATCGCTTCTTCTTTGACTGACAAAGACCTTTTACATGTTCGTCCTTTCAAGGTGATGGTCCATCGCGCCTCTTTGACTGACAAAGACCTTTTACATGTTCGTCTTTCGTTCTCCTTCTTCTTTGACTGACAAAGACCTTTTACATGTTCGTCCTTTCAAGGTAGATGGTCCATCGCTTCTTCTTTGACTGACAAAGACCTTTTACATGTTCGTCCTTTCAAGGTAGATGGTCCATCGCTTCTTCTTTCCACGCTCTCTTCTCCAGACGATCGACGTCATGATGTTCTGGGGCCCTGTACCATGTCAGATGTTCCGTGTCGAAAGCTGTTTATGATGTTTGTTTGTTTTCTTTCTGCGGGGTTTGCATCCTTTTGATATCTAGCATGAACCACAGTATGAAATAAAAATACATTAGTCTATAATTATCTCTACTTCACGTATTGTAGTGGTGGGGGGGTTGGAGGGGGGGGGGGGGGGGGGGAGGGTGACACTTGCGTTCAGCCAACCAGCACAGGCGAACAAGACACAGCTTTATTATATCGTACCTCCGATGGTTTAGATGTGTCTGAATCTTCAGATCGCCCTGATGTAACCGCGCTGGTTTACTGCATGTAAAACACTAACTTACTTACTGAATCTTCAGATCGCCCTGATGTAACCGCGCTGGTTTACTCATGTAAAACACTAACTTACTTACTGAATCTTCAGATCGCCCCGATGTAACCGCGCTGGTTTACTGCATGTAAAACACTAACTTACCCTTTCTGAATCTTCAGATCGCCCTGATGTAACCGCGCTGGTTTACTGCATGTAAAACACTAACTTACTTACTGAATCTTCAGATCGCTGATGTACTCGCGCTTTTGATTCTACTGCCATGTAAAAACAACTTAAACTCTACTTACGTATTGAGTCTTCAGATGGCCTCTTGAGTAACCGCACTGGTTTACTGCATGTAAAACACCTCCAACTTACTTCTGAATCTTCAGATCGCCCTGATGTAACCGCGCTGGTTTACTGCATGTAAAACACTAACTTACTTACTGAATCTTCAGATCGCCCTGATGTAACCGCACTGGTTTACTGCATGTAAAACACCAACTTACTTACTGAATCTTCAGATCGCCCTGATGTAACCGCACTGGTTTACTGCATGTAAAACACCAACTTACTTACTGAATCTTCAGAGCAGGCTAGCGAACGGAGACCAGCATTTATTTTGAAAAATATGTGCATGGGATAATTAACTCTGACACGCAGTACTCAAATCAACTAGTGGCGTTGGAGTTCGGGGTTGGGGTGAGAGTTTTAAGATTCTAACCATTTTGTGAACTACATCGAAGTGCTTAGAAATGTAATCGATGTGGTTAAAAACAGCTGAAGATAAACATCGTCGATGGTAATCGCCATTCTTTTGTTGTGTAAAGGCCAATTTCACTGTCCATTTCTGTACAGCAGTATAACTCATGTAGACAGCCGCATGTTCGGTGCGCTTGAAGGTCAAGGTTGGGACATGCGTTTGCTCGGTTTTCGGGATTAAGCTTACAACGTCGATGAACGTTTATGTTCGGTGTTTCTTGTTCAAAGGTCTCACTGATAAATGTATCGTAGGGCTCGCACAACACCGACCGTTTATCACTGTCACGATAAACCGTATCAAAGTCATTGATATCGCTCGAATTTTGTTACAATTCCGGCATGAACAAGCGGACGAAAATTTCCGAACCAACGGTCGTAGAATACCAGACCAGTCAAACGACACTGAAAATTCCAGGCTTCCTCGCGTTTTTATTTCAAAATTGCTTCGGATATTATTTTCTATCAAAATGTCCCCAGAAAGAAGACGCGTCAGACTGTACGTTATTCACTTCCCTCCTTGGTATTTTTCCTTTCAAGCCTGTGAGTGTATGTACAGATTCGTCGGAGAAAATTGCTTTCTCCAGACTGTCTCCCCTTTGTGGCTGTCTGTCTTCCTCTTTTTGACTCCCTTTTTGACTAACTGTCTACATTCTCAGTGATTCTTCTTCTTCTTCTTCTTCTCTCTTCTTCTTCTTCTCTCTCTCTCTCTCTCTCTCTCTCTCTCTCTCTCTCTCTCTCTCTCTCTCTCTTTATTATCATCATTTTTCCCTCTTTCGTCGGGTTTTGACTCTGATTTTAAAATTATCATCTCTCTTCTTCTTCTTTTTTCTTCTCTTCCCTCTCCCCCCCCCCCCACACTATCTATCATCTTTTCTCTACTCCGGTAGTCAGTGTTGTTACTATTGTTTTATATGTAGCCTGTTGGCATGTAATTAGCAGGACAGATTGTAAGAATAGGCAACTGCCTAAAATCTTAATCCTTGAGTAATACAGTTCTGAGTTCTGAGTTCTCTTCTCTCTCTCTCTCTCTCTCTCTCTCTCTCTCTCTCTCTCCTCTCTCTCTCTCTCTCTCTCTCTCTCTTTCCTGATTAACCGCACCGGTTGACTGGGCGTAAAACACCATACTTACTACTTACTTACTCTCTCTCTCTCTCTCTCTCTCTCTCTCTCTCTCTCTCTCTCTCTCTCTCTCTCTCTCTCTCTCTCTCTCTCTCTCTCTCTCTCTCTCGCTACCCACCCCCTCCGGTTTTTTATTTTATTTTTAAGAACGTGTTCATGACAAAGTCGATCTTGTTGAAATTGTTGTGTCCATGGTCCATGCCCCGTCTTCTTTTAGTGAGTGTATTTCCACACTTCTTTTCCGCTTTGTCGTTCTCGCCAGCAGTCATTTCATTTTTTCCTTACATAAGTATAGCCACAGAGTCGGGACGGGGAACAAAGCAGGTCTTAAAGGAACAACACTTCAAGCTTCGCTAGTGAGCCGGTTTGGCCTAGCGGTAAGGCGGTAGGCTGGTAAGCGGAAGGACCTCGGTTCGATTCCGCTTCGGCTCTCCTCTCTCTTCAAAAGTTGTGGTCTGCAGACACAGTCTTGTGACTTTGTCCCTCACAATTAATGGAACATTAAAATAGCTCTCATCGCTGCCCATCTTAATGCAGGAGTCATCCTGGTGGTGACAGTGTCGCGATAGGTATATAATCTCCCTTTTCCCCCTCCCCTTCATCCTCCACCCCCCCCCCCCCCCACCACCACCACACACACACACCTTCTCCCCGTCCCTAATAAGCATTATGATTTCTGTGGACGTTTAGCACCATGTTTACTTAAAGCTTCGCTTTCCGGCACCCGTCCTCCAAACTCTGCCTTAATTGGTTACGCCATTAAAGGGGCACTCCTTATCTCCGCACAGCTGTCTTCCCAAGTTGGCCCTTGAGGTTTCACTCTGTCAGCACTCTCCGTACAATTTGCGAAAGAACTGGGTACGAAGACTCTTGCGGCAACATAGTGTCGAAGCACGCACGTAAACATCGGGTGCGTCGGTACCGAGTACAACTTTGTTTGTTTTTAAATTCCACCACGATTAGAACAACAATCGTGTTATTTGTGTTGATGTAGCATTGTGAGCGGTTATATTAAGAGAAATGCGGGCTGATTTAATCTGAGTTGTGTGTGTGGTACAAGCATACTCCCATTTGACTGTTAATGAACAATCGTGTAGGTTTACCAAATATGGCAGTGGCTGGATGGAATGTCGTAAAGCGATGCTTTGAGTTTGTAAAAGGACTGGCCTTTTCAGTTCCCGCAACAACAACAAAAAGGAGGGGTGTGTGTGTGGGTGGGGGGGGAGGGGGGGGGGGGGTCTAGGGTATTTTGTTGTTGTTGTTATTGTTTATTTTATTTATTATAAATTATTTTCTATAGCATTTTTTCTTCTAATTCCGCTAATTTTACGCCAGTATGACTGTCATACTGAGCTAAAAGTAGCTCGGAGTTAACCTAACGGACCACCGTGACAAAATAAAGCTATAATATGCATTCTGCCGTGACCTTTATATAAAACTGAGAGATTCTGGTGTATTATTCGCGATCCGAAAAACACTTTGATGAAGTCAAACTGAAAGACGGGAAGGAGCGCGGGACAAAACCGGCAACGACGTTAACAGCTTATACAATCCATATTAAATCAACGTTTTTTTGTTGTTTTTTCTTCTCGCAGTATTGTTTATTTCTTATCCTGATGTTCTTTTCACCTATTCCATCGGAGTCATTTTCCGTTCGAAACTTAGTGAAGGCCAGTTCCTTTAATCACACAGACATCATGCGGGTCTGACAACATTTAGTTTCAACTTGACTGCGACTGACAGTAACGTTGTTCTTTACACGGGTCATTGTATTACGTTAGTCTCCTTCCTCTTGTTGACGTACTGGATAGCTGGTCTTGGCCGTGATGCATTGTTCTGTGTTTCATGATGTCGTATAGAATTTTATTCCATTCAAGTGTGGACTATGCTTGCCGCTAAATTGTGTTATTATGTATTAAACGACTGAAAAAATAAAAAATAAATTAAAAAAATAAATTAAAATTAAGCGTTGTCTTGATAGTGCTGTGGATTTTATAATAATGTACGGGGTTTTGAACTGTATTGAAGATATTACAATGACAATGGAGTTAATGGTGTCATCATCAATATGATTATGGTTGTTGTTCCAGTACTGTTGAGTTATAAACAGTCACCGACATAGCTAAAAATACTGAAGTCATCGGTACCGGTAAATAACAAAACAGCATTACCATCCCGAGAAGGTTAATAACCCGCTTATATAAGGAATACAATCAACAAAATTGGTACAGCGAGTATAAGATTAGTTTTTTTGGTTTAAACAAACGTTTATTGGAGACAAAATATAGATACAATGGATCGCCACGCACCCATCAACAAGCATTTAGCTTATAAACGATTTTTGTCTTCTTTTCTTGGGGCTTAAAGTAGTATATTGATGACGCCGACCTTTTTTCTTTTTTTTTCTTTTTCTTCTCCAAACTAAAGTGCATTGTGAAAATGTGTAGTGACAGCAAATTATTCCACTATGATCCAGCTGTGTGACAAGGAGTTCGTCTTCATTCTCTGTCTCTGTCTCTCTCTTTGTCTGTCTCTGTCTCTGTCTCTGTCTCTGTCTCTCTCTCTCTCTCTCTGCGTCTATTTCTCTGTCTCTCTGTCTCTGTCTCTTTCTCTGTCTCCCCAAAACAAAACAAAAACAAACAACAACCCCCAAATAACAACAAGAACAACAACAACAACAAGAAATCCTGAGACAAAGTTGACTGCCAGCTTTCAGAAAATAGGTTGCAGAAGGACACAAGGGAGTACAAAGGAAAGCAAGCAAGAAAAACAAATTCTCGCAATTAGGCATCCGTTGATCATGCAGACTCATTTAGCCAGATCCTCATCGAAACATTTTTTGGGAGTCCTCGTTGCAAACGCTGACTACAGGAATTCTCTGCAATTTGTGAAAGAGACAGACACGATCACATTGTGTAAAATAAATTCTTCCGAATCCAATTTTCTCCAGCTTCTTGCTCGTTTTACACCGAATTGCATCATGCACATGCAATCACCTCTCTCAATCGCTTGAAAATAGCCAGCGGATCGAGTAAACGCTATTGGAAATGAGCGAAATAGTCGATGAAAATCCCCATCCGGTCTAGTTTATAGGCCGGGCTGTTAGAGACAGACTGGTGCATTTGTCCTTTTGTTCTCACACGTGAAGAGGAAATCAGGTCAGGGTACTGTGTCCTCAGTTGCAAAATGCCCGGTGAGTCATCACTGCACCTGGATCGCGTCACAGCTGAATCATTCACAGAGAGAGAGAGAGAGAGAGAGAGAGAGAGAGAGAGAGGGGTGAAACAGTTCTATTGAGCTGAATGGAACTAAGGAGAAACCAGGGGGACGGAGGCTGAGAGGTTTGGGGTGGGGGTGTGGGGAGGAGGGGGGGTGGGGGGGGGGGGGCAGGTTTTAGAAAAAAGCACTGCTTCATTTCTCCCAGCCTTGCTTTGTTCTTTTCCCTTTTTCTCTCTATCGCGCGCGCGCCGCGTGTGTGTGTGTGTGTGTGTGTGTGTGTGTGTGTGTGTGTGTGTGTGTGTGTGTGTGTGTGTGTGTGTGTGTGTGTGGTGGTGTGTGTGTGTGTGTGTGTGTGTGTGTGTGTGTGTGTGTGTGTGTGTGTGTGCTGTGTGTGTGTGTGTGTGTGTGTGTGCATGTGTGCGTGTATGTGTGTGTGTGTGTTGTGTGTGTGTGTGTGTGTGTGTGTGTGTGTGTGTGTGTGTGTGTATGTGTGGTTGTGTATGTGTGTGTGTGTGTGTGTGTGTGTGTGTGTGTGTGTGTGTGTGTGTGTGTGTGTGTGTGTGTGTGTGTGTTCAGAAAACGTTGACAGGTATTGCGTGTTACGGGAAAATTAAGGATGTAACGCAGAAACGGAAACAGCAGTTTCTCTTTTTATTGGGAACGCAGCGTGCCACGTCCCAGAAGAAGGAAATGACTGCAATCGAGTGACATGCACGTATGGCCACCAGCACCAACCAGAATAACTTGCACGCGAACGTCACCGTCCAATTCCCGCCGCCCCCCCCCCCCCCCCCCCCCACCCCGACCCAATTCATGCTATATCAAAGAAAGATCGAAGGTGTAGTCGTATTTTTAGTTGATTGTAGGCGTGTTTTAGATCAAAGATGAAGATTTCATTCTTCTTTTTGAGTGGACAATGTTGACAGATTTGTGTTCATTGTCTTTTTCTGTCTTTTTTCTTTTTTCTTCTCCCTCTCTCTCTTTTTCTTTCATTTTTCATTAGTTCCATCTCATTTCATCTCTCACTCTCTCTCTCTCTCTCTCTCTCTCTCTCTCTCTCTCTCTCTCTCTCTCTCTCTGTCTCTTTGTCTCTGTCTGTCTGTCTGTCTGTCTGTCTGTCTGTCTGTCTGTCTGTCTCTTTCTCTTGATCCCCCCTCTCTGTCTTTGTAATACATTTGCGTTGGAAACAATCAATCGGAAAATAAACAGCAAAGTGTAAAGAAGATTGTGACGATCCACAGTCTCATGTTTCTCGCGAAAAAGTGCACCCCCTGATTAAACTATAAAACAAACAACAACCCAAAACACAGCAACGACAAAAGAAAAGAAGCCTTGAAACTAAGGCACAGGGAGCTGAGTAGTCGTTGCAAATAATTGTTGGTGGCATGACTGCAGAGTGCTCACTGTCCGTAACTGGTGTCATAACCAGCTCATCTGGTCCATCTGTTTAATCAGCCCACCCGGTCCATCTGCACGACTAGCCCATCTGGTCCACCTGCATAACTAGCCTATCCGGTCAGTCTGTCTGATTAGCCCATCCGGTCCGTCTGTGTAGCATAGCCATACAGTGCATGTCCCGACAACAGTGAGTTTGTTACGAATTGGAATTTAAGCCTGGGCACAGGGCCACCTGAGGACAACCTAACAACAGGCAAAAAGTTGGGATATAAAGACAACGGAAACAACGAGTTCGAAACAAAATACCTGTCAGGTCTTGAAATGTTCTCTCTCTCTCTCTCTCTCTCTCTCTCTCTCTCTCTCTCTCTCTCTCTCTCTCTCTCTCTCTCTCTCTATATATATATATATATAAGGAAAACCTCCATGCGAACAATTTCTATAAAATATTTTCTGAGTATCAATCTGCAAGTATACGGCATTTAGGATGAAAGGATGTGTTAGCATATGCGTGCATGTGAGTATGAGAAAGAGAGCAAGTGAAACTAATTATCAGTATGGATACAGACACGAATGTATATATGGTTGTTTGTAGACTGCATATAAAAATTTAAAACCTTAAATTTATATTGATGCAACTCGCTGATACTTGTTGTTTACATGATAATTGTAAGACCAGTCTAATGTCACTTACGTGAAAAGGCTTTAAATAAAAAAGAAAGAAGAAGAAGAAGAAGTAACTCCAAGCGAACCAGTTAAATTATGCCGAGTTAATTATGCATCCTGTTTTGATCTGTCATTAAAAAGGCATGATAACCCCCCCCCCTCCCTCCCCCCCCCTCCCACACACACACACACACCCTCGACCCTGTAATAAACTGCCTATGTGTTTATGTCTTCTCATTTTCAGTTACACCAAGAGGCAATGTAATAGCGTACAATTTTATTGCCAGAAAGCAAGGTCATTGCACATGGAATGTTTCATGGTGTTGACGTCTCCACACGCTTCCACTCCCTAGTTTGTGAACCTGGGAGTCACGTGTTGCATACGTGGGCTACAGCTTGAACTCAGCACGAAAGCAGCTTTGAGGGTGTGACACAGACACGACTTATTTGATTAACTGGGTTAAAAAATAATGTTCTGACGTAATGAAAACGATACGAGACTGGTCATAGAGGCAAATTTTCCACATGCTTATTTCACTCGCTAATCCTTATTAGTAAGATGGTCCGCTTTCAATCTGTGTCTAATAACCAATTACTACTGGGTTTGTTCGCATCTCTCATTTCACAGCACAATCCCTGTTGGGAACACGGCAATCTTTAGACAGTTTTTCGCCACTTTCGTGAGTATCATTAGAAACAAACCAAATGAGGGTGGTAATCGAACCGGACGTGATTATAAGACATAGGATGTAAATAATTCAATTCAATTCAATAGCACTTTGTTCATCAAACAAGGAGCAGATCCCTCAGACGTCCGTATACGTACAGAACTGTGTCTTACCACACTGGGTGAGCGCAAGCTTGTCGTTCTTGCGCAGGCCCGTTTTTGGCCAGGCCCATTTTTGCCCAGTTCTTGCCCATGCCCGTTTTGCCCAGGTCCGTATTTGCCCAGTCATGTTTTCGCCCCGGGCCCATTTTTATCCAGCCTGTTCTTAACCAGGTCTATTTTTGCCCAGCCTGATCTTGCCTAGGCCCATTTTTGTCCAGCCTGTTCTTACCCAGGTCTATTTTTGCCCAGCCTGATCTTGCCTAGGCCCATTTTTGTCCAGCCTGTTCTTACCCAGGTCTATTTTGGCCAGCCTGATCTTGCCTAGGCCCATTTATGTCCAGCCTGTTCTTGCCCAGGTCTATTTTTGCCCAGCCTGATCTTGCCTAGGCCCATTTATGTCCAGCCTGTTCTTGCCCAGGCTCACTGATGCCCAGACCTATTTTTGCACAGGCTCACTGATGCCCAGACCTATTGATGCCCAGGCTTATTGATGCCCAGGCCCATTCTTGCCCGGGTTCACTGATGCCCAGGCCGCGCCCATTCTTGCCCAGGCTCATTGATGCCCAGGCCCATTCTTGCCCAGGCTCATTGATGCCCAGACCCATTCTTACCCAGGCTTATTGATGCCCAGACCCATTCTTACCCAGGCTCATTGATGCCCAGACCCATTCTTACCCAGGCTTATTGATGCCCAGACCCATTCTTACCCAGGCTCACTGATGCCCAGGCTCACTGATGCCCAGGCTCACTGATGCCCAGGCTCACTGACGCCCAGGCTCACTGATGCCCAGGCTCACTGATGCCCAGGCTCACTGATGCCCAGGCTCACTGATGCCCAGGCTCACTGATGCCCAGGCTCACTGACGCCCAGGCTCACTGATGCCCAGGCTCACTGATGCCCAGGCTAGTTCTTCCCCAGGCATATTTTTGCCAGGCCCGCGTTCTTGCCTAGGCTCATTATTGCACAGGCGTAGGTCCTTCGTTTGAGTGTCAGAAGATTGGGGTCAGTCAGCCTTTGCCCAAACCCTTTCCTGACCGTAGAGACATCTCATACTAGTTCGACGGTGCACAAGGGAAAGTTATGTGGAAGGCAGCGAATTCACTCTTTGTTTCTGCTTCGGTGTCACAATACCCATGGGCTGACGTTAAAAGGCCCTCAGAATCTCGTGCAGTTAATGATAATAATGGACATTTCCAAAGCACCTACCCTGCGGCTCAAACATAATAGAACACACCTCATGTACAGCGAGACAGACACTGTTATCAATTTAGCTAATAGCTAACTCATAATGTATACATCTAAATGGATTCAAACGTGCGGTCTGTCTGTCTGTCTGTCTGTCTGTCTGTCTGTCTGTCTGTCTGTCTGTCTGTCTGTCTGTCTGTCTCTCTCTCTCTCTCTCTCTCTCTCTCTCTCTCTCTCTCTCTCTCTCTCTCTCTCTCTCAGCAAATAAATACTATGACCACATACTAACTTAAAGCAAGGAGGTCAATTTGCGCGAAACGGTAGACGCGAGCGCCACCACGCTATACCGAAAGTACGTACGCGCTGCAACATGATGGCCGGGTACGTTTGTATCACCTCCGGATGTCACTCTTTTTCATTCCCGAACGAAGTAAGTAACACATTTTTGGCACGTTAGTAATCGATCCTTTTTGTTTGTCCAGAAACTGATTTGCTTAAACAGTTTTGCACAACGTCTGACATGTACACTGTCCTCAGCTACAGCACAACATTGGCGTGATGGTTGGTTTCCCCGCAGCAACAGTTTTCTGTGTGGATGTTCGGTGGGCTAATGTGGTGTTTATAAGCCGGCATAAAGTTTGAAACAGTCATTGGTAGTCAGGAGCGGTGGAGTGTAGGCATTTGTAGCACAGAGAAGCGAATTATGATCAAACGGCCAAAGACGTGAGAATTTTTTTGAATTATGAGCTTAAGTTATTTATCTTTAGTAAGAAAGATAATAATTTGAATTCTTTGAATATAATTTTAGTTGCAATAATTTGAATTCTTTGAATATAATTTTAGTTGCTCCTATGCATTCAAGAAAGTGTATTGTTTGTTTTCGTTCGTCTTGCTTTACTTTCCAAGTTTGTGATCTTGTTATCTTCCTAAGCTATTCATGTGATATAATACCGAAACGGAATCCATGTATATGATGTGTGATATCTCTATGTCTGTCTGTCTCAGCTGAGTTAACTTCCCCTCAAAATACAATTTTTTCTTTTGATATTTTCAGATGGTGCTTTATAAACTTGTCTGTAAGTTTATGAACACTAAATTCAGTTATTCTGTCATTGCTTAACTGTTTGTTTTCTTGTTTCATTGCGTGCCTTTTTGGCTGTAATGAAATATTGATTTACTAGTTAATAAATTCGTTTGTGTTTTTTTCTTTATCCGTCATGTAATACATCAAAAAGCAATCCACGAATGCGAATCTCTCTCTCTCTCTCTCTCTCTCTCTCTCTCTCTCTCTCTCTCTCTCTCTCTCTCTCTCTCTCTCTCACACACACACACACTCTCCCTTCTCTCTTCCCGTTAGGTCCCACGCATTTATCATGCTCCACTGATTCCATTGCTAAGTTATTAAGTGTTGCAAGGGCCCATTGTTACAGGCACTTTAAGTTTGATGCACAAATACATCGCTGTGTGCGGTGCGCCTTTAAAGTGTTCATACACATCAGTATAAACAAAGAAGGGTGCCATGCTTTCTAATTTGAAAACCGGTCAACATACACTTTTCACTGATTTGAAATAGGCCTACACACATCTGTTCCAGACAACTGAATGAAATTAGTGTAATGAAATAAACATAAAACCACACATGCATAGACCATAAACTGAATTAGTCAATGCAAAAACCTCCCTCCAAATAAGCGATAATAAAAAAAAAAAGGTCATAGAAACAATGAAACAAAAATAAAACCACGCACCTACACCCAAAATCTCTCTGAAAAATAATAATTCCCCCCCCCCGCCCCCCATCAGTTAGATATGGTCCAACCTTGGTGTTTTTTTGTTGTTGTTGTTGTTTTTCTCGCGCGTTTCGATTATTTCCATGAGTCGTTTATACTCGTTCCGCTTGGGTAGTTCCACGCCACGCGATCTTCATTTTCTATTGGGCGATTCAGGCGGGGTTGTTAACTCCCTTGACTTTTGCCCGACATCGCTTAAGTCCCTTGGCTGCTTTTACTTCCGGTGCGTACTTTCATCACAATGGAAGGCGGTGACAGTGAATTTGCGAATTTTACACTGCCAACTTTAAAGGCATTTTTGGAGGCCCGTAGTCATAATGTGTCTGGCAACTGCAATAAGCAATAACTTGTTGCTCGTGCTATAGGATGCCCCAAAAGGCTTTTCTTTTTCTTTTTACGAACTCACGATCTTCTACTCAGCCAAAAAACGACGCAAAGACACTTTTTTTCCACCCTCCATCCCCTTTCCACAGTATTTTTTGCAACTGCAACAGTATTGGCATTTGTACTGCTTCGCGACTCTAGGTTCAACTTACACAACGTGAAGCAACACCTATTCAGAAATCAGCCCGGAAGTGCGCTGCGACCTCTCGCGACGTCTTGCGCGAAAGATTACAAAGCGCATTCATTCTAGCAAACCAGCTTCGCGGAATCGCCCAATAGAGCAGACGAGCGTAACGATTTTTTTTGTATAGTTCTACGATATCGTTCACCGCATCTATAAGACACGCAGGATGGTTGAAATGTATTAACTGTATATTGCTTTGAATCTCGAATAAATGCGTGTTTACAGAAATACCTTCACATTGAAAAAAAGGAGGATTTTCTCAATTTCCCTTCTCATAGTTCAGGAGCTGTGTGAGAGTCGAGGTGGCCGTCCTGGGCTGTCCGTCCTAACGAGCCTTCTGGTTTCCGTGGACGTAAAGCTATATTGAACCATGCTCACGCAATGGTCTCAGCTTGTCCCTAATATGTCAACCGACATCCGAGGACATTAAGCAACACGACGTAAAGCTATATTGAACCATACTCACGCAATGGTCTCAGCTTGTCCCTAATATGTCAACCGACATCCGAGGACATTAAGCAACACTACCTACCTAATTTCCCTTCAACCAATAGCTCTGATCCAATTCAGCACATGGTCGTGTGTTGTGAACGGCGCAATGTCATCATCATCATCATCATCGTCGTCGTCGTCGTCGTCGTCGTCGTCGTCGTCGTCATAAGACCAGTGTACACAACAACACCGATACTAATAAAATAATAGTAATGGTAATCGCTCTGATCAAATTTAGCACATGATCCGCGTGTTCTGAACGGAACAGTAATTATCATCATCATAATAGCAGTGTACACAGCATCAATAACGACAACTATAATAATGATCCTGTATTTTACCGCTTAAGATCAGCATATACCGTAAACGAAATCAGCAACCGGCTGATATTATTTTTGTTTGACCGGTTCTCAACACACACAAAACGGGTTGGGGGGGGGGTGCTGGAGAGAGAGAGAGAGAGAGAGAGAGAGAGAGAGAGAGAGAGAGAGAGAGAGAGAGAAGAGAGAAGAAGAGAGAGAGAGAGAGAGAGAGAGTGTGTGTGTGTGTGTGTGTGTGTGTGCGTGTGTTCTAGACGGGGAAGGGAGCAGGGTGTTTACTAGCAGAGCTCTAGTAGTAGTATATAGACGGCCGTGTATCTGACCGGTTACACTGATTGTCTGACCGGTTTCAGTGAACCACTTTCGCCACCTTATTGATGTCAAACACGGTTTGAAAATTGTCTGGCGCAATCATTGTAATACAAATAGGAAGAAGAATTTCTAGCAATATTAATCCAGGACCAGTCTGCCAGTGACACACGGTTTCCTCCGCGTTACACAGAACCAGGACTTTAGGGTCAAAGTTGAGGAAACGCATAATTCTATTTTAGTTCAGCAGGAAGAGAAAATAGAAGAGCACGCGTGACTTAGGAGAGTGCATAGGTGGATGGAGCAGGAATGCTGGCCTTTAAAAGTGTTACGAGTTTCCAGTGCCGTACCGAGCAGAGCATTTAGCGTATATTTAGCCTTGCAGCGTGCTCGCACATATACTACTCGTAATATTAGAAGAACCCCTTCCACTTTAGACACGTCCTGTTGAGATGAAGGTTTCGTACTCACCGTTTTGTCTTTTGAGTTTTCGTCATCTTTTATCTAGTGGAGATACCAGTGCACAAAATCATTTTCATCGGAAGGTTGATGTCTTTATGGTTGCGGACTGCCTCGTTCAGAAACAGAAGCACTGTCGCGGTTAAAAACCAAGCAAGCAAGAAAACAAGGATGGTCGCTAGCGTTCTAAAATAAAAGATCCAGACACATAAACGATTAAAAGGAACGCTAATCTAATATGGCAATACAAAACATGCGAAATTTCGGGGTGGGCCCCCTTTTTCAAGTGCCAAAACAACATTTAAACAACAGTGTAACGGTGTTAAATGAAAATGTACTTATCCGGTTGCAGTCTTTGTGATTAACGCGGTTATTAGTAGGAGCTTATTTTTCTGCATGTCACGTTTAGCGACTGACTACGGACGCAGAAACTGTTTACTTCCATGTCATCTCAAGACTCTGCAGTTCAAACAACAACAACAACAACAACAACAAAACAATGTACAATTGGCAATCAGCCTTATCCCGGGAAGGAAGCTTAAACGGATTTTTATTTTATTTTTTAATAATGTTGTTTAGGGTTGACATTTTGTCTTGAAGGACTTACGCGTGTGCGTTTCTCTCCCTTCTTTCTGTTTCCTTTTCTTAATCTACACACTGCTGTTTTTTTCTTGTTTTTCTGCCTCCTCTTATTTATTATGTGTCTGATTTAGTTAAATTGTAAACTGGCCTGCTGACTGAGATCGATGTACGTGACAGAAAGTGTCAGCAAATAGTACAAACTACATCCAGCTCACAACTATTGCATTAGGTTTTTGTAGCTACACATGCAGAAGTCCTTGTGTGATTGGCAGGCCGAAACCATCTGTTGAGCAGCAGAAGCACCTTCTTGTAGTGGTTGCCTGACGTTCGACTACCTACACAAATACCCTTCAGGGCCGTAAAAGGACACTATACAGTTAATGACGAAAACTCATACAGGGTCAATCTCGAAGTACCAAAGAAATTGTTGACAAGGAGATGGAGATGGAAAATATGACCCCTCGCTTAATTAGACCT
Organism: Alviniconcha marisindica; assembly: GCA_018857735.1. Taxonomy (NCBI): domain Eukaryota; kingdom Metazoa; phylum Mollusca; class Gastropoda; family Provannidae; genus Alviniconcha; species Alviniconcha marisindica. The sequence goes on along the minus strand of JABMCL010002481.1, from coordinate 626,699 downwards.
CACACAGACACCATTTCAAAGGCATCACCCCGTGAGAATTTCTGTGAGTAAATGATTATAACCGAAGGATCAGTAAGTAAGTCACCTGGTGTTTTACGCTCAGTAATCCAATACGGCACCGAAGGATCAAAAGAACGCACAAGATTCCAACGGGAATGCTAAACAAGTCTCAGAAGTAATTAGTTTTGCTCAGTAAACTTTCTCCTTACGACTACCATTTGTGCTTTTTCTACGAAAACCACGTGTTAGTTTGGAGCTGGTGCCGCCATCTTGTTTTACGGTAAATTGATTTGTTAATTTTGGAATTTGCTTTTCATGCAATGTTTTGATTTGTAAGTGTATTCATTCTTGCAAGAACCTGTAGGATTTCAAAAAGAGGTCCTTGAATTGTTTTGAGCGGTATATGCCTCTCTCCCACGTTAAGGTCAGAAGAAATAGGTATTGAGGTTTTTGGAACCACCTCGTTGCTATCTGTGTCAAGTCATCATAAAACAAGGCTGGAGATTAGCACACTACATCTCGTTTTTGAGGAAGTATGAAGGTACGTTTCAAAAGGTGATGTGCTAGTGCCCCCAACCCGATCTCCTGCTCCGTGCCTCAAGGTCTTGCTAACAGCAAGAGTACTCGCCTCATTGCCTTCTGGATGCAAGCGGCGACTTTATTCATAGGGGACACATCCATCTCTTTCTTTCTCTCTTTCGGTCACCGGATGAGTTAAGGAAAACAGCAGCAAATCGATGTCGCCATGGTGTTTCCAACTGCGGGCAAAACACGCCCTAGATCCGTGTACGCCCACCTGGGAGCTCCGCAAATTTACGGGTATGGCATACGTCATAAAAGAGTTGTGACGTGGCCTTTGCCCAGTGGGCGTACTGCTAGAAAAGAATAATTCAGCTTATTTCATTTCAGCTCTATTATTTCATTACAGTGGTATCTAAGCGGTCTGGAAAAACCACATGCGCTGCTAACCGTAACCCCGGTAGTGGTACAAATGTAGGAAGCATTCTTCTTGATAAATGGAACTTCAGTCATTTCAAGGTGTGTTCAAATCACAAATCACAAAAGAAACAGCCATGTCTGCTGAAGACCCTACAAATAAATGTACCTATCTCCTAATGCAAAGAAACGATACCAAAAACATGCGTTTCTTCGATTAAATTCTCAAAGGTTCCATGTTTAATGAAAACCGTACAACAACAACAACAACAACAACAACAACAAAACACACACATACGCGCAAACACACTGTGTGTGTGTGTGTGTGTGTGTGTGTGTGTGTGTGTGTGTGTGTGTGTGTGTGTGTGTGTGTGTGTGTGTGTGTGTGTGTGTGTGTGTGTGTGTGTGTGTGTATTTTTAATAAATTTCACCAGAAGGTCTTTTTGAAACTTTTACGTGCTAATCTCGTCTCGTTGTTAAACAACAGAAAAAAAGATCCTGGAGATTTTATCTTTTTTACTGGAAATTAAATTCCAAAACCTCTAGCGAAAAAGTTTGGAAAGCTATACGCAAAATCAAAGTTAACAAAGATTTTTCTTCTATTGGCCATTTAATATCATCCGATTCCCCCATTACAGATTATAATTTTTTTACAGAGGGTTATTTTATAGCCTGAAATATCTCCAATAATCCTTCTCAAAACTACTGTCCCAGTTTTGAGAAAGTTAAGCAAGCAAAAATGAAATGCGGGAAAAAAATAACAAGAGCAAAAGAAAAAAGCTTAATTTCTCTTTAGAAATCCAGAAGAGTACAAACTTCCTTTTACACTGATAGAATTAAAAAATCCCTCCAGAAATCGAATGATTCAGCAGTTGGTTTGGATGATATTCATTATCAGCTGTTAACTTAATTTCCGATTCTGCCTTGTGTGTTCTGTTGTAAGTATATAATTAAATATGGGAACCTGGCTTTTTTCCGTCATCATGGCTGGAGGCTGTGATTCTCATACTCAAAGCTGGAAGAGATACTTCAAACCATAACAGCTACAGTCCTGTAGCATTAACCAACCGTTTGTGCAAAACGACAGAAAAAATGGCCAACGGCCCCCTTTCTGGAACGACACACGGTCTGCTCCTCAGAGAACCAATGTGGATTCCGGAAACATCACAATACACTGTACCATATTGGTCGTTTTGAAGCGTTCATTAGAGCTGCTTTTCTTAAAATGAACACATTTAATATTCTCTGATACGGAAATGAGCACCGTGGAAACGTAGCATCTTGTCAGATCTCTGTGAGGTAAATTTCATAGGTCGTTTACCAATATTGACAAAGGGGTTTCCATCTCACAGACATTTCAGACTCAGAGTTGGTACAGCATTGTCAGAACTACATCAGAAAGAGCAGAAAATGGGTGTTCTTTTTATCATCAAAATTAACAACAACAAAAATATCCGTTTTAAAAGGTATCGACTCTTCGTTGCCAGTCGTCGTCGACTTTGTCTTAAGTGTCCGAAACAAGTCGTTATGTAGAGTGCAAACTAGAGTGATGCAGCTGTGGGTAAACTGTGTCCAAAACGGATTCAGGAAAATGGCTTTTCGGATTAAAACAACAACAACAACAAACGAATTAGCAAATAAACGAAAACAACAGCAAAAAAATCAATTTAAAAAAATCATGTATACACGTTTGCCAACAGACGGGCCCCTTTCCTAGCAATTCTCTAGGACAAGACTCCTATCAAATTGTGACAGAAGCTGAGTTTTTAAAATTATTTTTTTAACCATACAATATCATTCAGAAGTCACATACAGTATCTGAAGACATCTTACTACTGAACGAGGCTTTGCATACCCTACCAGTCGAAGAACACACTCTCTGAGGAGCTACCCGTGTTGTTCCCCTGCGAATGAACAGATCATTGGTTCTTCCAGATTGGATTACCGATAACACTTTTTATTGGTCAACTCGCCAGCTGGATCCAGTTCAACGCCAGAGTCTACGTACTGCATTGGCAGCATTCCGAATTCCACCTGCTCAAAATCTCTACGTGAAAGCAAACGAACCAGCTCTGTATTTGTCGTCTAAAATTGTCCTTCAATAATTTAGCCAGTCTGAAATTTCATCCAGAAAATCCTGTTTACAGCTGTATTTTTGAACCACAAAATACTGTCCTGCTTGAAACATCGCCGAAACTCCCACCTTCGAAATTTACCACATTTTTTGTTTTTTTGGGGACAAATCAGGAATAAGCATCGATCTGATTGATGTTGTGTTCGTCTTGAGCATCGCTCCTTAGACTCGATCGGTACCGTCGGCCCGCCTAGATCTCGCAACATTGAAACAAATTACAGCTGATCCGGTAACTTTAGACAGTTCTACTCAAAAGTTGTTTCAGATTATCCTGCATCCTAAATTGTTGCGCGTTCCTTTTACAAATGGTTCAAAATCAGCTGATGGGGTGTTCTTTTAGTTCTTCGTCACGTCTACCATTCACATAAGTCTTTTCTGATACTGTCTGATTTCCTGTCGTCTGTTCAGGCCATACATAACGTGAATTATGACCATCTATTCTCGTAAAAACTCACGAACTGAATTTAAAATCTGTACCTGGTGGAGAGGAAATTGTTTTTGTCTGGGTCTCTGCCCACACAGGCATTAGCGTCAATTCGGCAGCAGACTCTGCTGCCACGGATACTGTCGATGGCGACATCGGACGAATACGCCCCCTTGTGTTATTTGAAACCACGCTGGGGTTTATTATTACATCAGCGAACTATGGTAAAATGGGTGGGATACATAACTTCTAAACAAATTGCACAAGATCAATACAAAAGTCAACAAACATCTTCCTACGTGTCGTTCCAGCAGAAGGGAAGAGACTGTCCTGTCCCGACAGAAATTTACTTACTCTCTTTGTCTCTGTCTCTCTCTGTCTGTCCGTCAGTGGCCATTCATGAATACATGACTCCGTCCGTCAGTGGCCATTCATGAATACATGACTCCGTCCGTCAGTGGCCATTCATTACATGACTCCGTCCGTCAGTGGCTGTTCATGAATACATGACTCCGTCCGTCAGTGGCCGTTCATGAATACATGACTGTCCGTCAGTGGCCATTTATGAATACATGACTCTGTCCGTCAGTGGCCATTCATGAATACATGACTCATTCTTTCCTGTAAAAAGGAGAAGAAACACCATTTTACGTTCCAGGCAACGACTTGTTTTCGTGTACTGTTTCGATTTAAGTGACATCAGAGACAGAGTCTTTGAATTATATTCTTTGAAGATATGTTCAGAGATAATTCATTGGACTCCATCGTCAACTTTTTCAAGGAAATTGATGTTTTTGACAAAATTACTTGCAAGTGATTAAGACAGTGTTGATCTAGTTTAATTTTATACTTAACACTGTTGATTTATTAGACTTCTGTTGGGTTTAATATGATTCGTGAATTAGTGTTTGGTGTTTATACTTACTCTCTTTGTGTGTGTGTGTGTGTGTGTGTGTGTGTGTGTGTGTGTGTGTGTGTGTGTGTGTGTGTGTGTGTGTGTGTGTGTGTGTGTGTGCGCGCGCGCGCAAGTGTGCGTGTTAGTGTCTCAGTAACTTTCACTGTTCCAACCATAGCGTGGAGGATCGTGGTTGCTGTAAAAACGAAATTTACTTACTCTCTTGTCTCTGTTTCTGTCTCTCTCCGTCTGTCCGTCTCTGTCTGTCTGCCTGTCTGTCTGTCTGTCTCTCTCCCTCTAATAATGTAATCCGTCGAAATGTGGCGAGTTTGTGATTATTCGTTTTGGACCAACCATTCTTCGTGAGCTGTGTGTGCTGTTAAATTGATATCCGTCCTTAACCCAGTTCTAAGCAATAAACCCGCAGGGGGGTACTGCGGACGCAGAAATTAAGGTCCCCCTCTGCTGAGAGCCCAGAGCTGACAATGTTCTCCCTTTAGCGCCTGGAGTAGGTCAGCTATAGACACACATCCTTCGCCTACTGCCAAGAATTTATTCCTTGACATAATTTCGACCTTTCCGGTCCATTCACCTTCATTGTTTTTTTCCCCTCCTGCAAATACTCTCCCTAATTTTTAACTGTGTTAAGTTTGGCAAACGCAGATTTTGTTGTGCGCCCGCGGAATAAAATAGGTCACCTTGCTCGTAGTCAAAAGGGATGTAAGGCGGTTAATCCTGTTAATGCGTGCGGAATAGAAATAGGTTCACCAAACTGTGCTATTGTGCAGTGATAGACAGATAGATAGATAGGTAGATAGATAGATAGATAGGTAGGTAGGTAGGTAGGTAGGTAGGTAGGTAGGTAGGTAGGTAGGTAGACAGACAGACAGACAGACAGACAAACAGACAGACAAACAGACAGACAAACAGACAGACAGATAGATAGATAGATAGACAGACAGACAGACAGACAGACAGACAGACAGACAGACAGACAGACAGACAGACAGATAGATAGATAGCTGGTTGGGTTTTGATGTTGTAACAGTGAATTAGAGAAAGTTGCGCACTAGTTACTTGTGTTATGAAGTGGTGTAAACCAACGCTGAATGAGTGATTCGTCCTGAGGTGACCCTGTGCGGTTGACGCGACATTAACTATCCAAGCAATAGGTTTTTGGTATCTTTAGGTGAACAAGGTGGGTTTGGGGGATGGAGGCCGGTGGGGGAGGGGGGGGGGGGGGGGGCATCGTCTTGGGAGTATTGATTCCTGATTATTCTTGATGGCTTTTATGGGGTGAAAACACATAAAAGGGTTCAAAATAATGCTATTTATTAGGACAAGACACGACGTGCGAATTTTCGGGGTAATCCCCTTTATCAAGCTACAAAATGACACTTAACAATTAAACGGTGAAAAACGATGAAAAATGTAGTTGGGGGATGGTTGGGGGGGGGGGGCGGGGGGGGGGGCGGGGGGGGCGGGGGGCGGGGGGGGGGGGGCGGGGGGGAGGGACTTATGTCCAATTCCTGGAAGAATGCAGGCACGGCAATGAAGTGAAATGGGTGTGATGTAATAGATATTATATGACGTAAAACTCAAATGAGACAGAAGAGTGGCAGAGAGAGAGAGAAGAGAGAGAGAGAGAGAGAGAGAGAGAGAGAGAGAGAGAGAGAGAGAGAGAGAGAGAGAGAGAGAGAGAGAGAGAGAGAGTTGTGAAGCTACATAACAGGTGAAATGTATCTGGAAGTGAAGCTACATAACAGGTGAAATGTATCTGGATTTAACCACAAACTGATGGACTGAAAATGTTTTGGTGTTGACAGTTTTAATGTTTTCGGTCTTTCCAGTCACTGGTAACTTGTGTGTCACATGCTTTAATTTTGTTTGTTAGTTTTGTTCATTTTACCACTGTGATGTTGTTCTTTTTCATGTCACAGTGAATAATGACCCGGTCTGGGCAGAAGTTTCAACAACCCTTTCTTCTTGCTTTGTTTTTGTACTTTCTTTCTTTCATTTTCTTTTCTTTCTTTCTTTCTTTTTGTTTGCTTCATGTCTCTGTCACTCTTTTTGTCTTTCAGTATTATTTACAAATTCAAGCAAACTATTTGATGATGTTTTTCTCAGTTCTCTGGACTCCGTGTCCGGTTTTCTGAAGGAAATCAATGTTTTGGAATTACAGTAAATTTAATATTGATAAAGTTTGACTTAATTTTTTCTTAACGTTGTTGGATTGTTGGATTTCTAGTTGTTTAGATAAATTTTGAGGAAAATATGTTTGGTTTAAACAAAATGTGTTCATTCATCGTAATCATAAGTTCAACAAATAAGTACAGGAAACTCAAAAGCAGTATGCTTATTTGAGTGTTACCTATATGTAGGAAAATATGTTTGATGTTTATGTTAATGTAACCTACGTAGTTGACTGAGTGTTAACAAAACGAATTGCCCACATACTCTTTCCTTTTGTGGGTGGGAGAGGTCCTTCTTCGTTAACGTGCCATACATTACTGTGCATTTAAATGGTAAACTATACTGGGCAACATGCCATAAATCCCGTCAGAGGTTGAGCTCTTATCTGTAAGCAGCCGGCCAGTGATAATCCAGAATGCTGTCACCACGCGGCAGCTAACGAAGATGCACGAGATCCAAGACTATTCAGGAAGGCCAGGTCGAGGTGATAAGAATAACGTGACATTTTCTCAAACGTGTCATCCCCTCACGTGCAGATGGTGACGTCAGTAAATCACGTGGAGTTGCGAAGGTCACGCAGCTTCACAGATGGTTTATTTAATTCTAAATTACACTGTGAAGTCGGAGGTGCGGACTGCTTGTCACCCTTAGCTTTGAGATATTTCAACACTTCGTGGTCGTTTGCGGAGGGTGATTGATATCATTCTCAAGGTAGCCCTCCCTCCAAACCTCCCACTTCTACTCCCAACCCCCCACCCCCCCACCAACGCCCTCTCCGCATTCGCATTTCGAAAGGGCGCTGGCATAACTACAAAATTAGAGTCGTTTTAGCGCTGAGGTGATTTTGCACGCCGAAACATAGGTGTTTCCGTATTGATGGTTCTCATCGCTTCAGATCAGGAACATTATTCGTCAATCATTTTCCCGAACAGCTCCGTTTTAGTTAACCCCTTCACTGCCATGATGTCACTCGAAAACAACCCATAAAAGTGCGAAATTTGAAACCTTTAAGCTTTTTTGTCTCCTTCTTCGCGCTGGCATGTGAAAGGACTTTCATCACAACGCATAGCATTGAAAATAGATGTTATAGGACCGGAAAATAGACTGTTTGCAGGCCCGTCCCTGCATCTTTCAGCCTGGAAATTTTACAGGCCGGGGCAGTGAAGGGGTTAAGTTCAGTCAACACAGTCCTTGTGCAACTGCTTCGCATGGCTTTTCCGACATGTTGGCCGGCGTGTAGGCAAATTCGACTGTGCAAAGAGCAGCTCAGATGCAAAATAAGCCAGAAAACATACACTGCACCAGACCAGCTGATTTACCAAGAGGTGCTGTGATTCGCCCTGATGTAACCACACTGGTTGACTGGGCATAAAACACCAATTTACTGACTTACTTACTAGGTGCTGTGATAATATACCAAGTACAAGTACTAACTATTCTAAGACAAAGTAATCAGCGTACAAAAAGCTCGTGCAATTGTCCATTTTCACCATGAAACTTTTCCCTATGAAACTTTTCTGACTGCGTTCAACGTTTTCGCTCAGCCGCGCGTGATAGCACGCTAGCGTGTCGTGGATCGCGTCACAGGCAAACACAAGAAGAGGAACCTGATTCGAAGTTGCTGCCTGGTTCTATTCAAACCCCGCTATGAAAGGCAATGGAATTCGTCCCCTTCTGACGTCCGTCACATTCAATCCTTTCACGCCTTCAAAACTGCGTTAAAAACTCACCTCTACAAACAATGCCTCGTACAAGTGATTTCAAATTCTATCTTCTTACTTGCTTTCTTTATTTACCCCCCCCCCCTTACATCAGTAATCATTTTCATTCTTTGTGTGTGCCCGTGTGTGTGTGTGTGTGTGTGTGTGTGTGTGTGTGTGTGTGTGTGTGTGTGTGTGTGTGTGTGTGTGTGTGTGTGTGTGTGTGTGTGTGTGTGTGTGTGAGTGTGTGTGTGTGTGTGTGTGTGAGAGAGAGTGCGTGCGTGCGTGCGTGCGTGCGTGCGGTTTTTAATGTTGTAAACACTACAATTATATGCTCATTCCTCGATATTTCATTTTTAATGTCATCTGCCCTGCAGTTTCCTTTCTTGTAAGTTTCATTATAAATGTTGTCATCCTTGCAGTTTTCTTTCTGATCAGTTTCATTATAAATGTCGTCAGCCTTGCAGTCTTCTTTCAGATCAGTTTCATTATAAATGTCGTCAGCCTTGCAGTCTTCTTTCTGATCAGTTTCATTATAAATGTCGTCAGCCTTGCAGTCTTCTTTCTGATCAGTTTCATTATAAATGTCGTCAGCCTTGCAGTCTTCTTTCAGATCAGTTTCATTATAAATGTCGTCAGCCTTCAGTCTTCTTTCTGATCAGTTTCATTATAAATGTCGTCAGCCCAACAGTCTTCGTTCTTGTAGGTGTTGTTTTTAATGTCGTCAGTCCGGCACCCTCCTTTAGGTTGAGTTTCATTATAAATGTCGTCAGCCCTGCAGTCTTCTTTCTGATCAGTTTCATTATAAATGCCGTCACTCTTGCAGTCTTCTTTCTGCTCAGTTTCATTATAAAGAATATAAAACAGTCTTCTTTCGTGTTAGCTTCACATTTACCACCGCCAGCCATGGTGACGCCGTTGTTGTATAAGCAGTCAGCCTGGCAGTCATCTCTGCTACACGAGCTGCTTCAATCTTGAGATTTTCGGAACAGTATACCTTCAGAAACAAGCTGGCGAAAGGCACGTAAAAGCCGCTGACCAGAGCCAGCGAGGAAGGGCAAGGCCTTTGGCTTTGCGATGTGCAATGGGAATGTCAGGCAGATGGCCAGTGATGCTATGTTGTGTAGAGGTATGCAGCGCGACATGGCAGGAATGCTCTGACATCTTGACCCCTTTCATGCGGCCTGACAGCCGCGTCGTTAGCTTCACCGTGGGCGCCTCTTCCTAGCGGTGAGCGCGTGCCAGCCATCAGTCTTTGTCCGGGTGGCAGTGTCCTTACATTCTGGGCATAATCGTCCCTTCCGGCTGACTCAATGGCAGCTTGGCTTCAGCTCTGCTGTCCTCGGTCTGGGTCACTTGATCAAGCGGCTTAGAATGTCTGATTGCATAGCAATAGCAACAGGATAAGCAGCAGCAGCAGCAGCAGCAGCAGCAGCAGCAGTAGTAGTAGTAGTAGTAGTAGGATAGCAATGGCAACAGCAGCAGCAACAGTAGCAGCAGCAGCGGCATCGATAATATTGATAAAAGAGCTTTACCAAAAAGATATGTGTGTACATAATTTATATACACTGCCAGGACATCAGTAATCATTTTAACACCACCTCCTTTCCCCCAAAGCACCCTCCTCCCCAACACACGCACACACACACACACACACACACACACCCCACACACACACACACACACACACACACACACACACACACACACACCACACACACACACACACACACACACACACACACACACACACACACACACACACACACACACACACACACACACACACACACACATCTACTCAGTATTCAAACTGTGCAGAAAAGGTCCTTTACAAACCAGGAAAAAATCGTTTCTTTAAGGAAATGTGTTTTTAGATTTTTCTTGCAGGCGGAGAGAGGTGGAGAGTTTCGGAGAGAGAGAGAGAGAGAGAGAGAGAGAGAGAGAGAGAGAGAGAGAGAGAGAGAGAGAGAGAGAGAGAGAGAGAGAGAGAGAGAGAGAGAGAGTTTCGGAAGGGAGAGAGAGAGAGAGGAGAGAGAGAGAGAGAGAGAGAGAGAGAGAGAGAGAGAGAGAGAGAGAGAGAGAGAGAGAGAGAGAGAGAGAGAGAGAGAGATTCGGGTTGCTTAAAAGTGGAAGGCTGATTATCCAGCAGATTTGAGGTTAGTTTCGGGGACATGCAACAGTTTGTCACTGCTGTACCGAAGAGTTGGAGAGGGCTGGTAGGTGTGAAGTAGTTCTAAAAGGTACGGGGGAAGAGAATTCTCAAAGTGCCTGAAAGCAAGTGTGGCAATTCTGTAGCGGATACGGACCTCAACAGGGAATCAGTAGTAGTAGTAGTAGTAGTAGTAGTAGTAGTAGCAGTAGCAGCAGCAGCAGCGGCGACGACGGCTGTGGTGGTGGTGGTGGTGATGGTGGTAGTAGAAGTAGTAGTAGTAGCAGCAGCAGCAGCAGCAGCAGCAGCAGTAGAACTAGTAGTAATGAAAACTTTATGCGTCTCATTTCGGATTCAGTAGTAGTATTAGTAGTAGTAGTGGTAGTAGTGAAAATTCTATGCGTCTCATCTCGGATTCAGTAGTAGTAATGAAAATTATATATGCGTCGAGTCTCGGATTCAGTAGTAGTCGTCGTCGTCGTAGTAGTAGTAGTAGTAGTAGTAATGAAAATTCTATGCTTCTCATCTCGGATTCAGCCCTGAACAACTTAGGACAAGCAGCCTTAAAGCCTGCATGCTGCCAATGGCTACTATTTAACTACTGCCGTTCAGACTGCTGTTACTGCACTGCTAACTGGAGAAATCGAGGCACGTTTGTCCTTTTTTACTTCCTTCCATTAGTAAAACGTTTGGAGTCTGGAAGCACACGCGACTTGTCTTGATCTATTACTTAAGGTGGAGCAAACGGAGAAGGTGTACGGGATGAGGTGGAGAAGAGAGAGAGAGAGAGAGAGAGAGAGAGAGAGAGAGAGAGAGAGAGAGAGAGAGAGAGAGAGAGAGAGAGAGAGAGAGAGAGAGAGAGAGATGCCAAACAGCCTGAGAACACGCTTAAAACATGTGCACTAGAAAGCTTGTAGTAAAATATCGCCATTGTGTGCCTACGACTGAGCAAATGAACAAGCCAGATGAACGTGCATCCTGTTGCTAGCCCGGTGGAGGTGCATGCGGTGTGTGATGTCACCTCGATCGCGCGTAGCCGGCTGAAGGTGCATCGGACAGGTAGTCGGGGGAGGGTGCATGTTGTGTGTGATATGCGACGGAAAGTACGTGAGAAGGTCCAGCGCGTTGTAAAAAAACTAGCCTGTAACACTGGCCCACTAGAGACGGGCCTAATGCTACACGCCACCTTCTGTTTCTTTTCTCTTCTTTTTTTAACCAGAAATTTGGATGGAGTTTATCCGTTTGGGGACAAAACAACAAACAACAACTTCAACAGCATGTTAAGCATGCGGCAGACTACAGACATCAATTTTTTAAGAACCGGTTCAGAGCAATAACAACTACAGTATTTTAGTGAAAGTTCAGGTATCGTGAATAAACCCACTTTGACCAGTTTGCTTCACTCTCATTGGCTGAGAATATCGCCAAGCATATTCACACACATATGACTGTTTTGGCATTAGATAATTACGTGATGTGGGACTGTTTATCTGAAGAGCGTGATTTAAAGGAAATGGTCAGCCTTTTCGAAACATATTTTGTCCAAGAAGGCCGTTTTTCCCCCCAATAGTTAAAAGAGATCAGGATAACACCACACACACACACACACACACACACACACACACACACACACACACACACACACACACACACACACACACACACACACACACACACACACACACACACATACACACACACACCAAACAAACAGAACAACCCTTAAAATCTAGGATGTTGTTTTAAAATGCGCCGTTGAATTTATGTTCAGTTTAGAATCCTTAGTCTTGCTTGAATGACGGTTAGCAGGAGTGCATTGTAGAAAACACATGGTCAAGTGCCACAAAGGGCCTCGCAGTTACCCACAGCCTCTTTTGTTTTGTACCTAGGGTGATGTGAGCACGCAACGCTCGGGTCCGATATTAAAGGGGCGGTGCGTGCAACACGGAACAGCTAGGACAATTTTCATTGTTGTGTGTAGCCAGTCCCGCTAATAGTTTTTCTGGAAAATCAGATTAAGGAAGAATATAGATGCAATGGGAGCATCTAAAAATAAAAAAATAAAAAAATCGAGCTGTTCTGCCGGTGTGACAAAAGCATGTTCTGAAAAGGCTAGCCTTAGCTCGATAAATCCTCTTTTACCGAATTCACATGTTGCCAATAATTAGTCTGGAAAGTCAGATTAGGGAATGAATATAGATGCAAAAGGAGCATTTAAAAAAAAGTCAGTCTTCAATTTTTATAATTTTTATTTCGATCTGGTCTACCGGTGTGACAAAAGCATGCTCTGAAAAGGCTATGCCTTGGCTGGATAAATCATCTTCCACCGAATTCACCTTCTAACGGAACAGTCACGTAAGCGGCATGGGAAGGAAGTTGAAGGCAGGACGTTACGTCAGTCAAAGACACCTCCAATATCGATGACCGTAGCGACCAATCACAGCCACAGATGGATCATGCAACGAGTGGCCCTCTCTGACCAGGGTAGAAGGCCAGACGCAACAGGCTAAGAGAGCGGGCGAATGTGTGTAGGGGGCAGCTCGCAGTGGGCAGGGCAAATGGCCTCTGCCGGACAGCAGGCAATCCAGCAGGCCCGGAGATAAATGCGGAATTCGCTCCCTTGGCGTTAGGCGCTGTTCCTAGCTCGGCACGTTTACCCATCTGAAGGTCAGATTCTTCTCTGGGTCAGCCAGGCTGCCGGCCCGAGGACTGAACTCGGCGTGCAAATACATCTATGTTTATATCTGTTATTTTAACTCATCTTGTCTGTCGTTTTAACTCACCTTGTTGTCTTTTGTGATGTGTGTGTGTGTGTGTGTGTGTGTGTGTGTGTGTGTGTGTGTGTGTGTGTGTGTGTGTAATGTGTGTGGTGCGTGCGTGCGTGCGTGCGTGCGTGCGTGCGTGTGTGTGTGTGTGTGTGTGTGTGTGTGTGTGTGTGTGTGTGTGTGTGTGTGTGTGTGTGTGTGTGTGAGAGAGAGAGAGAGAGAGAGAGAGAGAGAGAGAGAGAGAGAGAGAGAGAGAGAGAGAGAGAGAGAGAGAGAGAGAGTGTGTGTCTGCGTGTGTGTGCGTGTGTGTCCGTGCATGCGTGCATATGTATATGGATGTGTGCGTTCGTGGGTGAGTGTTTCGCGTGTGTGTGGAGCTGCACGCTACGCTGCTTATAGTTATAATAAAACTCACACGCCTTTCACGCCGCAATGACTCGTTTTTCAACACGTCTCATTTTTCCTTCTCATCGCATGTTTCCTGTTGTCTAATTAAAATTGGCTTTTTTTCCCTCTTCTCTTCTTCATTTTCGTCATCTTTTTTCCTTTGTTTCTTTTCCTTTATTTTGCTTTTTGCTTTTGGTCTTACTACTACTACTACTACTACTACTACTACTACTGCTACTACTACTACTACTGCTGCTGCTGCTGCTGCTGCTGCTCCTCCTCCTCCTCCTCCTCCTCCTCCTACTACTACTACTACTACTACGACGACGACGACGACGTATAATAATAATAACGGTCATTTCTACAGCGCCATATCTCACCGACAAGGGAGAGCACACCGCGCTTTACAACATCTACAAAAATGCATGCATAAAACTTCAAAAATAATATAATATCATATTGTATTGCTCTCACACAACACGCGCACGCACACTCACACACACACACACCACACACACACACACACACACACACACACACGCACGCACGCACACACACACACACACACACACACACACACACACACACACACGCACGCACGCACGCACGCACGCACGCACACACGCGCGCGCGCACCCCCCCCACACACACGCACGCACACACGCACACGCACACGCACACACGCACACTCACACACACACACCACACACACACACACACACACACACACACACGTACCACACACACACACCACACACCACACACACACACACACACACACACACACACACACACACACACACACACACACACACAACACACACACACACACACACACACACACACACACACACACACACACACACACACACACACACACACACACACATACACACGTAACACACACACACGCACACACTCACACACACCACACACACACACAGACACACACACACACACACACACACACACACACACACACACACACACACACACACACCACACACACACACACACACACACACACACACACACACACACACATACACACGTAAACACACACTCACACGCACACACTCACACACACACACACACACACACACACACACACACACACACACACACACACACACACACCACACACACACACACACACATGCACACGTAACACTCACACTCCACGCACACACACACACACACACACAGACACACACACACACACACACACACACACACACACACACACACACACACACACACACCACACACACACACACACACACACACACACACACACACACACACACACACACACACACACACACACACACACACACACACACACACACACACACACACACACACACACATGGCATGTAACGGTGAGGGACCGGGAGGCGGAGGGAGGGGGCGGTAAAAAGGAAGAAGAAAGGATCGAACTCACTTGTGGTATCATCTGTGGAAGTGAGGTTTTAACGCAACTTTTGAAGGTGTGGGAGGATGGAAGTATTCGTGTGTCTGCAGAAGAACGAAGCTGCCTAGAAGGGGAGTACACAATGAGAAGATGAAAGAAATAGGCAGGAGATGAGTCAGAGAAACGGTTGTGACAGACATTTGACAACGTGTATTCTATCCTAGCTAGGACCGGTAACCAATAAAGAGCTCGAAGAAGAGGTTGCGCATGATCATGGTCTTATTTTAGAACACAAGCGGTTAAGATTCTCTACCCCCCACCTCAGCCCCACCCCCACGCCCTCCCGCCTTCACATTTCTGTTTGCCTTGCAAAATGTACCTACACGCAGTCAGACGTACAGACCTTGCCAGCTGACCTCTGTGTGCCAAGTTTAGAAACGTTTACGTTGAGGTTTAACACGCTCACCTGTCATATCGCTGCCCATTACACGGATGGTAGAGATGCAGTTGTGGCACTGTGCAGCTTTTCATTTTCGTCCGACAAGAAGAATGCCACTTTACTTTGAAATGAAAGATCGCTTCTGACAGGGTAGGGTGATACAAAAATAGTACTTCGAATCGGGTGTGCACAATCATGGACCGCGTGACTAT
This sequence comes from Alviniconcha marisindica, assembly GCA_018857735.1. Lineage (NCBI taxonomy): Eukaryota > Metazoa > Mollusca > Gastropoda > Provannidae > Alviniconcha > Alviniconcha marisindica. The sequence goes on along the minus strand of JABMCL010002481.1, from coordinate 611,048 downwards.
CCCGGAAATAATTATTTCCCCGAAACGCATCCCGCAGTGCTTGCCGCGAAATTACTTCCATGTCCGTATGTCATATATTCAGCCTAGAAGCACGACAGGCGTGCAATATTAGAGAGAGAGAGAGAGAGAGAGAGAGAGAGAGAGAGAGAGAGAGAGAGAGAGAGAGAGAGAGAGAGAGAGAGAGAGAGAGAGAGAGAGAGAGAGAGAGAGAGAGAGAGAGAGAGAGAGAGAGAGAGAGAGAGAAAACCAGACTGTTATTCGAAAACTGGTATTCGTTATACTACAAATGGACTGATTTATGGATGGGAAATTTGTGTGGGGTTTTCCTTTCTTTGACTCTCTCTCTCCCCCCATCAGCCCGTCTCTCTGTCTGTCTTTCTCTGTGTGTGTGTGTGTCTCTCTGTGTGTCTATCTCTCTCTCTCTCTTTCTGTCTCTCTCTGTCTCTCTGTGTCTCTCTCTCGCTCTGTCTCTCTCTGTCTCTCTCTCGCTCTGTCTCTCTGTATCTCTCTGCCACTGTCTCTGTCTCTCTCTCTTCCTTCCCCTCTCTCTGGAATAGTTTTTGAAGTTAGCTCGTTCGTGAAACTTTCTGATCCGTTCACGGATAATTGAGCTATAAATGTGATGGAACTAAAACGTCCGGAGCGCGATCAGCTTCCTGCGTCCTCTCACCAGCCTCCTCCCCCCCCCCCCCCCCCCCCCCCCCCCCTCCTCCCCCCTGCCCCCCCCCCCCCCCCCCCACCCCCGCTATCCCTCCCCACGCCCGCCTTCCTCCACAAAAGTAAATCCCCGTGGTTCCCTAAGGCTCCATAAGAGCCCCATATTGATCATACGGCGGCTGTGTGCCTGTGAGGCGACTGTACGGCCATCCTGCGTGCCAAGACGTGGCCATTTGTAGAGACCTGTTTGATACAGGCGCACATCGCTCCAAAACAGATTATACTAAAGGCGAAGACTTAGGCTGTTACAGAAAGTCATCTCACTGCGGAAACAAGCGAAGGAGGCGTGTCTCAGGTCAAAGACCTCACAGAGGAACGGAGACAAAAAACC
>JABMCL010002481.1:597500-605000 GCA_018857735.1 Alviniconcha marisindica | reverse complement strand
TCTACAGAATTTTGCCATCGTGACTTCTCTTCTTTTTTTTCTCCCGATGTCGTGAGATTTTGACATAGACTGCCACGCCTTCAGCATGTAGGTGTCGGGTAGATCTGGTAAGTAAGTAAGTAAATTGGTGTTATACGCCCAGTAAACCAGTGCGTTTATATCAGGTAGATCTGGTGAGACCAGTAGTCTCAGCACACATGCTGAAAGAGGGTGCCATTTTACTGCCTTAGAAAAGGTTATGCTGTTTAATTAATCCAAAAATATCATTGGAAAATGTTTTCGGCGAGCGACAGCTCTTGAAAAAAGACAGGAGGTTCGGCAAGTATTTGAATTATTTTGGTCATTTCACTGCAACAATGCACGAAGAGAAACAAAGCATAATATCTTGCAAACAACATAGGGGGGCGGGGGTGGGTAGAGACTTGCATTCTGATAGTATTAGCATTTTGCTTATTTCCTTCATCCCCCGAACCTCCCACTCTACGAGATCTGGCATTTGGTTATATCCTCCCATTTCTTCAAGAGACCCCATTCTCGTCGGGCATATCTTCCTGAATGGAGACTTTTCATTATATAGTAAATTATCTAGAAAAGCAGCTTATACAGAACAGTGTTCAATAAGTGCAGGTAGTACCGGCCTTAAAAGGTAACACCGGATGGTATGAGCTTGACCAGGCAGTACCGGCCTTAAAAGGTAACACCGGATGGTGTCGGCTTGACCAGGCCTTACAAGTTAACACCGGATGGTATCGGCTTGACCAGGCAGTACCGGCCTTGCAAGGTAACACCGGATGGTATCGGCTTGACCAGGCCTTACAAGGTAACACCGGATGGTATCGGCTTGACCAGGCAACACCGGCCTTACAAGCTAACACCGGCCTGAACAGAGAGAACTGGCTGACCAGGTAGTACCGGCCTAACCAGGTAGTACAGATCTAACCAGATAGTACCGGCTGACCAGATTGTACCGACCTGACCAGTTAGCACCGGCCTTATTAGATAGTACTGGTCTTATATGATGGAACTGGCCTGACCAATTAGCACCAAATTATTAGGTAGTACCGGTCTTATTGGGCGATTCAGACGGGGTTGTTAACTCCCTTAACTTTTGCCCGGCATCGCTTAAGTCCCTTGGCTACTTTTACTTCCGGTGCGTACTTTCTTCACAATGGAAGGCGGTGACAGTGAATTTTCGAATTTTACATTGCCAACTTTAAAAGCATTTTTGGAGGCCCGTAGTCAGCATGTGTCTGGCAACAAGCAATAACTTGTTGCTCGTGCTATGGGATGCCCCAAAACGCATTGTTTTCCAAGAACTCGCGATCTTCTGGTCAGCCAAAAAACGACGCAAAGACACTTTTTTGCCACCCTTTCCCTTTCCCCGGTAATTTTTGCAACTGCAACAGTATTGGCCATTTGTACTGCTTCGCGATTCTAGGTTCAACTTCCACTGTTATACACAGCATGAGCAACGCCTACTCAGAAATCGGCCCAGAAGTGACGCTGCGACTTCTCGCGACTTCTTGCGCGAAAGATTACAAAGGGCATTCACTCATGCAAACAAGCTTCACTGAACCTCCCAGTAAGATGGCATTGGCCTGACCAATTAGTACCGGCCTTTTCAGGTAGTGCTGGTCTGACCAGGTAGTATCGGAATACCGGCCTGACCAGACAGTACAGGCTTGACCGAACAATGCCAGCCTGACAAGATAGTACCGGCTTGGCCGGACAATACTCGCCTGACCAGATAGAACCGGCCTGACCAGACGAGGCCGGCCTGACCAGATACTACCGACTTGGCCAGAGAGTGCCGACTTGGCCAGACGATATCGGCCTGACCAGATAGTACCGATTTGGCCAGACGATATTGGCCTGACCAGATAGTACCGACTTGGCCAGACGGTATCGGCCTGACCAGATAGTACCGACTTGGCCAGACGGTATCGGACTGACCAGATCGATAGTACCGGTTTGGCCAGACAATATCGGCCTGACCAGACAGTACCGACTTGGCCTGACAGTATCGGACTGACCAGATAGTACCGGCCTGACCAGATAGTACCGGCCTGGCCAGACAATCTGGGACGGCTTGCCTGGACAATACCGGCCCTGAACAATAGTACCGGCCTGACCAGAGAGTACCGGCCTGGCCAGATAATATCGGACTGACCACATAGTATCGGGCTGATCAGACAATATCGGCCTGACCAGATAGTGCCGACTTGGCCAGACAATGTCGCCTTGAGAAGCCATTATTGCCTTTAGTGTGTGTGACTCTCATCTCCAGATTCCACGCACCAGACTTGTCAATGACTCCCGCGCCTTTTCCGTCTTCGGCTCGTCAGCATGGAATCCCGTCTTCGGCTCCTCAGTATGGAATCACCTTCACCTTTCTCTCCGAAAGAAGCCCTCTCTGGATTTATTCAAAATCTAACCTCAAGATGCCATCTTCTTCTGTCACAAATCTCTGTTTATTGTTTGCGTTTAAGTTGGTTGTAAATCGTGCATAGTACACACAAGTCATACTTGTGTATGTGTGGAGGGGGAGGGGGTGCATGCGTGTGTGTGTGTGTGTGTGTGTGTGTGTGTGTGTGTGTGTGTGTGTGTGTGTGTGTGGTGTGTGTGTGTGTGTGTGTGTGTGTGTGTGTGTGTGTGCGGGCTGCGTGCGTGCGTGTGTGTGTGTGTGTGTGGTGTGTGTGTGTGTGTGTGTTGTGTGTGTTGTGTGTGTTGCGTGGTGGTGCGTGCGTGCGTGCGTGCGTGCGTGCGTGTGTGTGTGTGTGTGTGTGTGTGTGTGTGTGCGTGTATGCGCCCAAAATCTTCACTCCGGAGGAGACTTTTGCTCTTTATTCTTATCATCATTATTATACGAAACAGAAAACTCACAAGTATTGAAGGGCAAAGGAAAAGGACTAAGTGTAAGAAAAACGCTGTTCAAGCAAAACAGAAACTAGAAAGAGTCGGAAATTTACCTGACTTTTTGTCCCACTCCTTATTGTTTTCTGGCTATACCTAAAAGTCTGTCCTTACCTCGATCGATGGAGCCACAACAGAAATTCCAGACCGTTTAATCCACCTCTGCAGTCATTCTTTTTGCTGCTGTCGCCGCTGCCACCTGCCTGTGGGGAGTGTCTCCAAATATAACCCCTGCAGACTGATCATGCCCACACCTTGTGGTTTGTTTGTTTTTATGTTGTCAAGCCCAGCAGTGACGTTAGCCCTCTCCACACCCCCACAGTCTGCTCCTCAAAATGTCCTCCGCAAGAACCTGGGTCTACTCGCCCAACCCCCCCACCCAACCCCCCCACCCCCCCCCTCCCCCGCCACTCCTCCACCTCTAAAAAACCAAAACTAAACATCATTACAGTTTCAAACAGGATTAAAATTCTGCCAGACTTAAGTTCAGATGTTGTTTTTGTTGTTGTTGTTGTTTTGCCCAGTAGTTTTAGCGTTTTGTGCGTAGGCCACAATGCAGGCTTTTTAATATTTTTATTGGGGACAGTGGGTTGGGGGGTGGGGGGGGGGGGGGGGGGGGTTTGCTTCGCTGTTCCCATAAGGCTTTATTCGGCGGTTCACAATACGTTTTAGTTTCGAAACTTTCCTGGGTCTGGTTTCACAGCGAATTATCGCCAGACGCTATTATTTGAAAAGTAAACCCTTGAGACCAACGATCGTCTTTAAACATTAGTCGGCGTTGTGCAGCCATATTATGACCACACCACTGCTGTCGCAGCAACCTGTTAATGTTATTGTGAATATGTGTATGGTTATGAACGCTCTCAACGCAAAGCCACATTCCATGTGCATGTATATTTTGCTTGACACGTGACAATAAATAATAATAATGTACATTTTTGTTATTGTGAATAATTATGTGTATGATTATGACTGCTCTCAACACAAAGCCTCATTCCATGTGCATGTATATTTTGCTTTACACGTGGCAATAAGTAATAATAATAATGTACATTTATCATGCGCTCATCAATGCCCTGAGCGCTCACACGATACGTAATAACCTAAATATGATATTCTATACACATGTAGAGCACAATCCTACCAAAACAATTTACATAAAATATTATACGGAAAAACAAACACACGCATTGTACACACACACACACACACACGCACGCACGCACGCACGCACGCACGCACGCACACACGCACGCACGCACACACGCACGCACGCACACACGCACGCACGCACGCACGCACGCACACACACACACACACACACTGACTGTAGCAGAAACTGGGTACTGATATTAGTTGGGATGCAAATACTGTGAAAAGAGGAAAGTTTTCAGTTTGGCTTTAAAAGATGACAGGGTTGAGCAGTGTCTAAGATCTTGTGGGAGTGAATTCCAAATGTGTGGTCCAAAGCAAGAGTATACTAATAAAGATATATTGACTGATTGATTGACTGATTGATTGATTCGTGCACAGCACAGTGAGATAAAAAACACAACAAAACAACAACAACAAAAACAACAATAGATGAACAAAACAGATCGACATTAACATTGGCAACAGTTTCACGTGCCGTGTGTCGAGGCATGCATGCCATCTTAGGTTTTGACTGAGTGAGTTTAGCGGTGTTACCTTGGCTGAGTGAGTTTAGCGGTGTTACCTTGGCTGAGTGAGTTTAGCGGTGTTACCTTAGCTGAGTTTAGCGGTGTTACCTTAGCTGAGTGAGTTTAGCGCTGTTACCTTGGCTGAGTGAGTTTAGCGGTGTTAACTTAGCTGAGTTTAGCGGTGTTTCCTTAGCTGAGTGAGTTTAGCGGTGTTACCTTAGCTGAGTGAATTTAGCGGTGTTACCTTAGCTGAGTGAGTTTAGCGGTGTTACCTTGGCTGAGTGAGTTTAGCGGTGAAACCTTGGCCGAGTGAATTTAGCGGTGTTACCTTGGCTGAGTGAGTTTAGCGGTGAAACCTTGGCCGAGTGAATTTAGCGGTGTTACCTTGGCTGAGTGAGTTTAGCGGTGAAACCTTGGCCGAGTGAATTTAGCGATGTTACCTTGGCTGAGTGAGTTTAGCGGTGAAACCTTGGCCGAGTGAAGTTAGCGGTGTTACCTTGGCTGAGTGAGTTTAGCGGTGAAACCTTGGCCGAGTGAATTTAGCGGTGTTACCTTGGCTGAGTGAGTTTAGCGGTGAAACCTTGGCCGAGTGAAGTTAGCGGTGTTACCTTGGCTGAGTGAGTTTAGCGGTGAAACCTTGGCCGAGTGAATTTAGCGGTGTTACCTTGGCTGAGTGAGTTTAGCGGTGAAACCTTGGCCGAGTGAATTTAGCGGTGTTGCCTTGGCTGAGTGAGTTTTTAGCGGTGTTACCTTGGCTGAGTGAGTTTAGCGGTGTTACCTTGGCTGAGTGAGTTTAGCGGTGAAACCTTGGCCGAGTGAATTTAGCGGTGTTGCCTTGGCTGAGTGAGTTTTTAGCGGTGTTACCTTGGCTGAGTGAGTTTAGCGGTGTTACCTTAGCTGAGTGAGTTTAGCGGTGTTACCTTGCTGAGTGAGTTTAGCGGTGTTGCCTTGGCTGAGTGAGTTTTTAGCGGTGTTACCTTGGCCGAGTGAGTTTAGCGGTGTTACCTTGCTGAGTGAGTTTAGCGGTGTTACCTTGGCTGAGTGAGTTTAGCGGTGAAACCTTGGCCGAGTGAATTTAGCGGTGTTGCCTTGGCTGAGTGAGTTTTTAGCGGTGTTGCACCGAGTTCTTTCATGCGTTCTCGCTCGACTATTTTGACGGATGTATCCCTCATAAAACAGGAAGACTCGTTCAACCTGTTGGTTTAAAGACAAATATATTGGAGACAAAATATCGATACAATGGATGGTGATGCACCCATCAACAAGCCTTTAGCTTAACCTGCTGTTCAAGGCAATACTTTGTTAGAAAAACCCGTGGACACACCCTTTCTCGTGTCGAGGAGGGCTTCAGGAATGGCACTGAGATTGCTGAGGATTTGCCGGAAGTTATCAGATGTGTTCCCTTTTCAGCCACGTTTTTATTACCTCCCTTGTCCTTCTTTGCCCGCGCGACTGCACGGATTAAGGATTTCACTGAAAGTAAAACCGAAACGAATCACGCGGCCTTTCGACAGGAATGGAATGCGAAAAGATGGAATAGATTTTCACTTGATTTATTGCCCGGCTCGTTATAAATGGACGTTTGAAAAGGGGCGAAAACCCGATCGTCAGTAGGCCTACTGTCATTCTTTGCCCAGCGGTCTGTATCAGCGATGTGAACAAGGCCGAAGTGTGAAGTAAACAAAAACGTCACGAGCCGGTTTTGTTCTTGTGCTTTTCGTTGGTAAAGAGCGAACGAAAATAGATAGAGCCTTGAGGAGTTTCAAATTCGGAGCAAAAATAAAGGTACGTCTTTTCAATAGATATTGGTGGGAAAATTCAAATGAAGCATACAGATAAAACTATCTGCGTATATTCTACGATATCGGGCCAATCTGCATTTTCGCTTTTCTTCCTTTTTGACATTAGACGTTCAGACGCCCACCCCCCCACCACTACCCCCATCTCCCACCCCCACCCCCGCGCGCGCGCGCGCACACACCCCACACACACACACACACAACACACACACACACACACACACACACACACACACACACACACACCACACACACACCACACACACACACACACACACACACACACACACACACACACACACCACACACACACACACACACACACACACACACACACAACACACACCACACACACACACACACACAACACACACACACACACACACACACACACAACACACACACACACCACACACACACACACACACACACACACCCCACACACACACACACACACACACACACACACACACACACACTGACTGAAGCAGAAACTGGGTATTGCTATTACCTGTGGCGGAAATACTCAGACACGCATTCAGTTCAAAACTGAAACACACTTGATCAGATCAGTTATATCTACTTCACTGTTATGGAGCTCCATGTCAAATGTTTTAGTCCCTGTTTCTGTTTCGGAGGCACTCGTCATGGGAACGGCTGCAAATGCTCGTGGCTACGATGATGATGATGAAGTGATGCTTAATGTCCTCAGATGTCAGTTGACATATTAGGGACAAGTTGTGACCAATGCTGAAGCACGGTTCAATAATTCTTTACGTCCACGGAAACCAGGAGGCTTGTTGAGTACGGACAGCTCAGGACGGCCACCTCGACTCTCACACAGCTCCTGAACTATGTCGTGGTTACGAGTAAAGTGACCTACTTTATTCCGCGAGCTCGCACGGGAAACTCCGCTAGCCAAAACTAACGCTGTCGAAAAGCAGGATGAGCATGTGGATAAAATGAAGGAAAATAGGCGGGGAATGTAGACATTAACATAAGATAAGATAAGATAAGGTAAGACAAGAGTGTTTATTGTTCATGCTAAAATCATACACTGAAATTCGTTTCTTGTCTGCACATTATGTAACATTAAACTCTATTTCACATACACACAGACACACACA
>JABMCL010002481.1:565000-587500 GCA_018857735.1 Alviniconcha marisindica | reverse complement strand
TGCAGTGTGTCTCCTACACGTGTGTTGTGTGTTCCTTGCAGTGTGTATGTCTACACGTCTGTTGCGTGTTCCTTGCAGTGTGTCTCCTACACGTGTGTTGTGTGTTCCTTGCAGTATGTATGCCTACACGTGTGTTGTGTGGTCCCTGCAGTGTGTATCCTACACGTGTGTTGTGTGTTCCTTGCAGTGTGTATCCTACACGTGTGTTGTGTGCTCCTTGCAGTGTGTATGCCTACACGAGTGTTGTCTGCTCCTTGCAGTATGTATGCCTACACGTGTGTTGTGTGCTCCTTGCAGTATGTATGCCTACACGTGTGTTGTGTGCTCCTTGCAGTATGTATGCCTACACGAGTGTTGTCTGCTCCTTGCAGTATGTATGCCTACACGTGTGTTGTGTGCTCCTTGCAGTATGTATGCCTACACGTGTGTTGTGTGCTCCTTGCAGTATGTATGCCTACACGAGTGTTGTGTGCTCCTTGCAGTATGTATGCCTACACGTGTGTTGTCTGCTCCTTGCAGTATGTATGCCTACACGTGTGTTGTGTGCTCCTTGCAGGAGCCCATCCTGGACATCAAGGTGACCAGCGACGCGAAACGACGCTACAGACGCAGTGACTCCTTGACCTGCTCGGAAAACTCCACCGAGCATCGCTGCTGTCGCTACCCTCTCACCGTCAGCTTCGCCGAGTTCGGGTGGGAGTGGGTCATCGCTCCGACGCACGTGAAGGCCGACTATTGTTCCGGGGAGTGCCGCATGACCCTACAGAACAAAACGCCGTATTCGTGGATCGCCTCGCAGACGTCTGAGGGGGGCTCCTGCTGCACCCCCTCCAAGATGACCGCCTTACCTTTGCTCTACTTCGACCAGCACGGCGATGTGGTCTTTCAGATGCTACAGAACATGCGGGTGGAGAGATGCGGCTGCGCTTAGTTCTCAGAGCAGCACAGCTCTGGGCTGGGTGTTTAGTTCTGGAAGCTCTTCTGAAGCTGACGCTGATTACGATCAACATGCTTCGATGCTTCTGCAGACCCCCTTTTTAACGTTATGCCCCCCTCTTCTCTGTCCGAAGCAGACACGTTGCTAATGGGAGACTCTCAGTTTGCCTATTCCCACTTCGTCTACTTCTCATTGGTTCTATTCCCGTTTCGCCTGCTCGTTAGATATCCTGAAGTTGAGACCGATTCTATGTCAACACAAAAAAAGACTCGTGCAGTCAGTGTCCTAGAAGTAGAATAGTGCTTTGTTGATATACAAACACGGACTCAGACAAACTCGCACTAAAGGCTAGTGATGACAGAAGGTGATATAAAAATATGCTCAGTTTGTTCCTGTACACACAATACGGATAGATGAGTGAGTGGGTGTGTGAGTGTCTCTCAAAGATTGTGACTGCAAAGAAAAGGAAGACAATAATCAACAGGCGAGGTTCTGTACCCAAGTAGTGTTAAACCAGATCGGGATTTGCAAGCATTTAATATCGCAAATGATTGACATTCACTCCGAGTAATCACAAAACATAAACGCTTTAATCGAACAAACAACATACGTTGCAACGAAGGCGAAATGGGAAAGAACCTACGAACTAGGAATAGGCTATCTTGATCTTCCCGCTGCTTTGTACATCCTACACACACGAACATTTTGCCGCTCTAATTTCGGAGCAGCCAATTAAACCTATGCCAGAGCGTGGAGTTAAGCTTCGCCGAGAACAATGACTTGGGACTGGTCTCGAAGATCAATGAACTTACAGGCAACAGCTAGCCAGGAGTCTGCCGGCGTCCTCTCTCTCGCCGTAACTGATGGTAACTGAGGAAGTGCTGAAAGGACGTGGTCATCTTGGATCTCGTGAAAGGCTAGAACGCTAGTTACTGACGAATCGCCATTGGTTCTATCTGTTGTAAAGACACGGGCGCATGGTTGACACGCTAGCGTTCTGCTGTTTGGGATGATTTGTTGTTGGTCTGTACTTGTATGGGTGACTTGATCATCTGGCTGGCTTTAGCCTATTCAGTTTGGGAAATACGCTTTCTACTGACAAAACTTTGACAGGCTTTGATCAACTAATGACTGATTCCAAGGCTCGGACTGACGCTTAGTCCTGCCCATGTGATTTCGCATGATTTAGTTTGGCGGTTAAAAAAAACAAGAAGCTTGACTGCTTTCACCGGAGGGTCAACAAGATTTAATACACAGCGAGATACCCCATTCAAAAATGAAAACGACTGTCTCATTTGCCGAACGATATACACACATTATTGGTGGGGATGTCCGGACACTTGTACCTAAACATGGTTTGATGGGCAAAGCTGACTTTGACGTATGCGAGTAAATAACAGTCTGAAGAATATGTTTGAAACACCGACTCTTCAAGGGTTACAGTTGTATGTCTGGAGTCAGTTCAAGACACAAGACGCTATTGCTTGTGGTTCGAAACGTTGCTATTGCGTGCAAACAGATCTGAAAAAAGTGACTTGAATCATATGCTCGAATTCGATATTGCACTGTTTACCAATTAGTCGAATGAATGATATTCAGGAGGCAGATGTTACACTGTTAAATAGTTACCTTGAATGAATCATATTCTCGAATTGTCCAATTCTATATTGCACTGTTTAGCAGTTATTTAAATGAATCATATTCTCTAAGTCGATAGTGCATTGTTTACCAGTTAGTCTGAACTGACTGAATGAATCACAATGTCTGAGTATGAATTATATCTACGTTGATAACTAGCGCAAGGAATCGGACTGCTGACGTCTTTGTAACACTGACAATCAGTTACCGCATTTGTTACTGACGAAGTGGAGTGGATAAAACTGTCGAAATGAATAATTCTAGCACTAACTGAGATCAGGTCTCGACACACTGATATATCTACATCCGGCAGAATGAATGGATTTGCCGCAGAATAAGTACATGCACAGCATTCCTTTTAAGTTACGAGCTAATCTAGAATTGCGCAACGCACCTAACCTTTACGAGTGAGTATCCAACAATGACTCATTCAGTTTCCCTCCGAACGTCAGTGAAATTTAGAAATAATCATTGCTGATGGCAGAATACCTACTTCGATTATATCAGCAGGAAGGAATCCGTATACTGCTACTGTTATTCCTCCTCCTCCTACTACTACTACTACTACTACTACTGCTACTACTACATTGTTGATGATAATAATAGTACCGGTCATTTCTATAGCACGGTATATCACCGACAATGGTGAGCACACAGCCCTTTACCAGATCAACAAAAATGTAGACGTAAAATCTCAAAATAATACATACACGACTTTGTACTCCTCGTACACCAAACCCGTGGCGCGGGTTTGAAATGGCACGAGTGACACCCACCAGGTTGTCGCTTTCCGGTATGGGGTTGAAGTCATGTGCTAAAATGGGACATGTCTTCTGCCGGTATGGGATTAGTATAGTTTGCTGACATGGACCTGCTGGTGTCTCTCGCCGAGTCACTTGCCGGGTTTGGGATTCTATTTAGGGCATGGATGACACGTTTGATGACCGGAAGCAGCAAATACTAGCTTGGGCTGTCGTGTGCTGGTACTGGGTTGAGTCCTAGGTCGGTACGCGGTTGGGGCCTTTCAGCGGTATTGGGACCGTATCTATGACACGTTCCAACGGCGCTAGCAACACGTCATATCATTCAAGACCATGTCTTTCGTGGGAACTGTAATTTCTGCAAAGGATTCCGATTGATTTCGTTTCTTCTTTTAAGCAAGATTGAGGGCTAGCGTTAGGGTTGATGATGGTGTTCTGATAGCACATATTACAAAGAGACAGGAACGGTTGTAATAGTCACACGAGCTAGTGACTTTACCCCCCACAAATAGTCGGAAAACGAAAGAAAGAACGGGGTGACCTACAGGCCCATCTGAATGCAGCATTATTCTGGTGGTGAAGGTCAGGTGCAGCGTTTAGAACAGCCTTTCTGCCCCAATGTCCTGGCATCCCGGTCCATCGGTAATGCTTCTCTGGGCACCACTTGACGTTAACTAATGCTGAAGAAGCAACAACAAAGCGATTTCTGTGGCTGTACTGGTTCAGTCCACAAGAGGGTGATTTTGATGGGAGAACAAGTGCGATTTACACCATTACATTTTTTCCTCTGGTGTGGGTCGTCTTGCGAGCGTTGAATTCGTCCAACAGCTTCAGAGTGGTGACGGTATAATGTATAAAGTGACAACCATTGACCTGCTCCGAAGGGAAATAACTGAAACGAAATTTGCATGGACAAACGTTTTGTCCAGTTAAGGGACAAGCAAGTACGTTTTTGCAGTGTAACTAATTCTTGCGAAAGTTTTTTTTCTCTCTCTCAAAATATGCAGCTTTTGTGTGCAAAAACTTGGTTTTATGACAGAGACTTGAACAATGATTCACGGAAGTCAGTTGGGGCGTAAGGGGGAGGGGGAGGAGGGAATGGGGGGGGGGGGGGGGGGGGGTTGACGTCCAAGGGCGCTTACTCGGACTTTGATAAAATTAACAACAGACAAATAACAACACCAATAAGCGGCTGAGAAAACAGTAACGAAAAACGATAAGCATTTTGTTACAATTCTGTTTCACATAGTCGATAGTTCTTCAGATCTTTAACTGTTCATCATCGGTATTTGCCACAGTACCTCTCAAAGCGGAGCCACTGTCATTTTGGGCTGTTTGCCTAGAGCGATACATGATTTTGTTTTCCTGGCAATGTAACCTATTTTTATAAATGCAGAAAAGGGATTATTCCATGCGTGAAATATATTACATGAACATGCTTTCGCATTTAGTTTTTGTTGTTGTTTGCCATTTGTTTTCGTTTATTGTTAGTTGTTGTTGGTTTTTAACCAAGATTCGTGTAAGCGCTTTGGCTGGGAACTTTACTAATCCTGTTCCACTTACCAGTGACTTCTTGAAGATCAAATCATAGCGATGAAGTGCGAAAGGGCAGGAAAGAAAGATCAAACTAAACATATACCTAAAAAGTAAAGTTAAAGTGGTTGTTGTTGCTGTTGTTTTCATCCTGTTTAGTTTTTTTTATGATAAAGAAGACACAACAGTTTCCAAATTCAGCAAGTCTGTTTTCACAACTAAACATGCAATACCAAAAGTTTGCGTAGAATTCCGCGAAAATAGAAATGAAGTTGTCCCCAGTCAAAAGAGTCGATTCTTGTTGCGATTGTGTGTCTGTGGTGTACATAAAACATCCTCTTTCTACCAGTCAGTTTGATCACAGAGAGGAACAAACACATAAACAAAGTCGGTTCTCCTATCGATCTGTTCTCGTTTTCTGAAGACTGCAATAGCTGTAACCCTCAGCTGTCCTGCTCATTAACATGCCCTTGTATTCTTTCTCGAGTGGTGGGAAATGTCCCATCTCGTGTCTACTTGCCCATTTTTTAAACACAGTATTCACTGTTTCAATGTGTCGTGTAGGGCATCATGTGGATATGATATTACTTTACACATTGGACCTTTGGTAAAAAGAAAATCTGGCTTGTGTGGTTGTAACATTTCGTTTTATTATTTACTGTGTACCTATCCGGGGAAAATACTCTGATCTTGTGTGAGTGAGGTGGGGCCGGGGAAGACAGAATGTGTGTTTTTGTGTTAGAGAGAGAGAGAGAGAGAGAGAGAGAGAGAGAGAGAGAGAGAGAGAGAGAGAGAGAGAGAGAGAGAGAGAGAGAGAGAGAGAGAGAGAGAGATTATTCTGTATTCGGCTGCTTGGTGTACATATTAGTTAAGCTGTCAAAGATGTTTAAATAATCTCTATTTTACACGTGATCATTATTAACATGCATAGTTTAATTGGCTGAGTTGGATTTGCTCATCATTAATAAACGTAATACGTCTCTCAGATCAGTTCTAAACATTGTATCGCGAATATTCGTGCGCTAACAAACGGAGGTCTTATCACACTGAATTAAAATTGTGTTACGAAAATATAGCACATTTCATTAGAGCTTTCAGTTTAATCCATTCCAGCACTTTCCACTTGGAAAGAACTGAAGCAAGAGATGAAAACAAAACATCGGTAAGCTTCATTTTTGACTCTGCTGTCTTCTATTGTTTATTCAAATTATGCAGTTAATATTTGGGTTTGGGCATTCTACAGTGCTATATTCAGCACACATACAAACGCATACAAACACCTACTCACTAAAACATTAATTCACACACACACACACACACACACACACACACACACACACACACACACACACACACACACACACACACACACACACACACACACACACACACACACACACACACACACACACACACAGCCCTGAGTAGATACTTCGGACTATCTATTTCCTTACAGATCTGATTTACGAGCAGTTTCCTGTGAGCTTGTGATAAAATAAATCCGAGAGTAGAGGTTGGCGATATGTGATACAGATACATTACACACGCAAGAATTCGACACTTCAGAGCAACAACTGCATATCTGGGTACGTCGCAGCCGTACCTCCAGATATTGCCCTGTTGTTCTCAGGTGACGAAACAAGTATGTATCTTTGAATATGTATACAAATACATCTTATAGAACGTTTGTGGTTGACGAAAACTCTATGTTGGAGCTCAAAATTTTCTAGTCACGAAACGATTTTCACATGGCGATGAAAAATTATTGAGACGAAAGTGTCGGAACGAGACAACATTTTCGTGGCGAAGACACAGAGAGTAGAAGTGATAACCCACCACCACGACTAAGAGGCTTGTTTCTGTAAACTGTGCCTTGCGATGTTTCTTGTTTTCAGATTTGTGTGATAGTAATTTCAACGTTTTTGTGGCAATATTTATTTGTGATATGTATATGTTTGCAGAAAATGTTTTGCGTATAACCGAGAGCTGTTTGTAAATATCTTTCTATTAACTAACATTTCCAGAATTGATAACAATTGTAAGACTTTGTTTTCTTTAGCAACGATGGGTGAAAACCCGAATTCGTGTGTGTTTGTTTGATTTTTTTTTCTCAAGTATAACCTACTCTCAGTTCTGAGATATAAGATCTGATAAACGAGATGAATAAAAGCAATTATACCACTGAAATGAAGTATTGGTGTGGATAAATTGCTCAAAAGGTGTTGCATGGTGTCCTAGAATTAATGCTTTCGTTTTGTGGCTGAATGTTATATGTTTTTTCCTTAATCAACGGACAGTGTTGATGGGCAAATGTATAATTATTGTCTTTGGGCTATCATGAAAGGGTTATTCTTGTTTCCTTAATCAACGGACAGCGTTGATAAGCAAATGTATATTGTCTTTGGCCTATCATGAAAGGGTTATTCACTTATCAGCTCAATAGTTTTGTTATGTGTTCTGAGTTTCCATGCTTGTAGACATAGTGCCCTGTTGCTACCTTCTAGCGAACTGTATATATACCTTCACAGTGAATAGATTCAGACCTTTCTATAATCCTAGCACGCTTTATTGTAATACACATGAAAAAGTTTTTTCTTGAAATGTGTGTGCAAAAAAAGCCAGCTGTAAAAACAAACAAACAACATGAGTGGAATATGTTGACACTATTTATTTACGCGCAGTTGAACAGTTTTTTTTCTATTTGGCTCAAGTTCTGTTGTTGTTGTTGTTATCTAAAATGCCATCCCTTTTAGCTCCATCTCCATTGGCCCTCTGCGACAGTATTAAAACCTTCCAGCACTGCCCCCCCCCCCCCCACCACCCCTTTCTTTAACCAACAATCCCCACCCCTTCCAAACACATGGACATTTGTCCAACCTGTTTGGCTTAGTTACCACAATAAAAAAAGTGATTCTTGTTGTGTCCTGGAATCCTATCACTTTTTTTTAAAAACATTTTTGTTTGTTGTTGTTTTTGAGTGAATTTATTGTGTGCTTACACTGTCTTGCTTTAGTCTGAGAGCAACACTGTACAGTTAAGATGTTTGTCAAAATAATATGTGTATGATGATCAGTAGCATCCGGAGAAGACGTGATGATATTTTAATATTCCCATTTAATCTGGAGCGCCAAATTCGCCACTGTTTTTCTTTATCTGTCCTAAGATGATATATCGAGAAAAAGGGCAAATGAAATATATGAGGTTCGTTTACTTTACCTTAAAATCAAAACAAACAAAACAAAACAAAAAACACCTCTCATTTAGTCCGATGTGTATGTGTGTGCGTGCGTGCGTGCGTGCGTGCGTGCGTGCGTGCGTGCGTGCGTGCGTGTGTGTGTGAGAGAGAGAGAGAGAGAGAGAGAGAGAGAGAGAGAGAGAGAGAGAGAGAGAGAGAGAGAGAGAGAGAGAGAGAGAGAGTGTGTGGTGTGTGTGTGTGTGTGTGTGTGTGTGTGTGTGTGTGTGTGTGTGTGTGTGTGTGTGTGTGTGTGTGTGTGTGCGCGTGCGCGTGTTTTTGTTGTTGTTGTTGTGTGTGTGTGTTTCTTACTTTGTCAGTCTCTTTATAACCATCTTCATTGAAACAAAAATGCTACAGTGTTCTGTACATTTTGTGATTGCAGACTGATATTAGGCCTAACAAGAGTTATCGTTGTTGCTGTTGCTCAAAAACACCACAGGCCATACTATTAAATTATTTAAAAATTTCCCAGATACCAGTGTGCACTGTACTCTGTATCTAATCTGTCCAAATAGCATAATTATAGGTAACGCTGAACAAACGCCTGTGTTTCTGATTACAGTAGAGAGGGATAACCTACAGGCCTACTATGCAAAAGTCCACGCTGAAAATATAGCACACTGATAGAACCGGCTTGTACACATTTTACTGTCCACACGATGAGTGTGTGCATGGACAGTCAGATGCGTGTAAATCGATGTATACATTGCTTCTACTGTTCCTCGTCAGATATGTTTGCACAATATGGGTTAATCCGTGTCCCTAATTCCCAGTGTTTCAGGAGTACTTAACGTGAATGTTCTGCGCTCTTCGTCTGTGAGCCGGTTTGGCGTAGTGGTAGCTAGGGCATTAGGCTGGTAAGCAGGGGGACATCGGTTTGAATCCGCTTCGGCTCTCCTTTCTCTTCAAAAGTAGGTGTCTGTGGGCACTGTCTTGTGACTTTGTCTTCAGAATTAATGAAACATTAAAACGGCTCTCATCGCTGCCCATCTTTATGCACGAGTCATTCTGGTGATGACAGTGTAGCGATAGGTACATAATCTCCCTCGCCCCCCCCCCCCTCCTCCATACCCCCTTCCCCCCTTCCCCCCTTCTCCCCGTCCCTAATACTCTATGCTCTTCGTCTTCTGACTTTCAGACGTGTACTCTTGCAAATACCATTTTGATTATAATTATTATTATTAGCTCATTTCCTCCAGAATGATATTCTTAGTTATAAATTGGCTACCTTGCCTGCTATTCCTAAATCTGTTAAGAAAGTTTGCAATAACCTTTTCTGCCTTCTTTTAATATAAACAGTGTGGTCCTATTGTTGCAGTTCGTGTACTGTTTGACTAATACACCTATTTGTGTGTGCAATACATGGAAGCAGAGAATATATATTCGGGATGCCTTTTTTCTTTCATGAAAAAATGCAACGTTTGTGTAGTGCATGCTAACTGGCTTGTTGCTGCCAGTCTGTTGGTTGTCCTATATCTATGCTAGCCGCCGTATTCAGAGAAATACGAATATCAACAGTTAATTCACCCTATTAAGATGATGAATTCTTGACATAATTATGGCATGTGTACGCATGCGAGAAATCTGGGGTTGGCGGAGTTTCATGTGTTTATGTCAGCTTCTGTCAGCTTGGTCGATTTTGTGAGCCATATAACGAGCTTATTTCTTTGAGATTGTGAAATTGTGTGAATATGAACTTACGCCTCTCTCCATTTTACATAGTCAGTGTGGTTGGAGTTTTTCTATTTGGGTTTTGTTTTGGTTTTAAACCAAGAACACCGATATGTAAACTATGTGGAAGGAATACCGCGAAAACATTCATCTAACTATAGGCTAATGGATGAGCGTCACATCTGGCATTTTTAATAGAGAAAATGAGAAGTCCCTGTGATCTGCTGAATGGTTGTTGAATGTGAGTCCACAGAGTACATACATACAAGCCTTTCTCGCTTTAGCCTACGCTGAGTCAGTACCTGCTAACACTTACGGAAATGTTTTGGCTTTTGTTGTTGTTGTTTATTGCTCTTTTTGCGGGGACTCCCTTTTCTTTCTTTCTACATTGCAACGGGTTGCTGACTTTTCAGTTAAATATTACTCTCACGCTTTTGTTTTCTTGATGACAGTTGTGATTACCTTTACTCTTTAATTTCTTCTTCTGCTGCGGCTTCTATCTTCGTCTTGGGAAGATCCTGTACGGTTGATTGGGGCGTATAAATCTACATCCGCCTCCTCCTTTTTCTTGTGTGTGTGTGTGTGTGTGTGTGTGTGTGTGTGTGTGTGTGTGTGTGTGTGTGTGTGTGTGTGTGTGTGTGTGTGTGTGTGTGTATGCGCGTGTGCGTGTGTGTCTGTGTGTTTAAGAGAGAAAGAGGGAGAGAGGGAGGGAGACAGAGACAGAGACGGAGAGAGAGAGAGAGAGAGAGAGAGAGAGAGAGAGAGAGAGAGAGAGAGAGAGAGAGAGAGAGAGACAGGAGAGACAGACAGAGTAGACAGACAGACAGACAGACAGACAGACAGACAGACAGACAGACAGAGACAGAGAGAGAGAGAGAGAGACAGACAGACAGACAGACAGAGAGACAGACAGACAGAGACACAGACAGACAGACAGAGACAGAGAGAGAGACAGAGAGAGAGAGAGAGCGAGAGGGAGAGAGAGAGAGAGAGAGAGAGAGAGAGAGAGAGAGAGAGAGAGAGAGAGAGAGAGAGAGAGAGAGAGAGAGAGAGAGAGAGAGACAGAGACAGAGACAGAGAGACACAGAGAGACAGACAGACAGACAGACAGACAGACAGAGACAGAGAGATGTTCACTATTAAGCCGCACATATTCTGCTAAAAAAATTAAGAAAACAAATGCAGTCGCTAAATGCACTAAACGAATACATCTACATTTTCAGTGTTTGCAATACTGGCACATCATTTGATAGAATTGGTTGATACTTGAACACTGTAGCCTAGTCCAGATTGATAATACAGTATCGGTACATTACATGAAACTACAAGCGACTGACTTTGTTTCCTGTTGTTGTAAAATGCACCCTCCCTCAATGACCTAAAATAGCAGTTTAGCATTGCTGCCTGGTGTTAAAGGCTGAGATAATATTATGCGAGCTTCCAAAGGCAGAAAAAAGAGGGTTTTCAAGGCCATGTTTACTGGGTCATTATGACACTGTCCGGTTTGTAAACCAAGTTTGGGTTTTCCATTTGTGCCATTTTCATAATCTGAATTAGGCCAAACCTCCCCCACCCCAAGAAATATATCAATCAATAAAAATAAAAATAAAATATAAAGAAATCCACATCCGACGATCGCGATGAAAGGTTGTGTTGACCCATTCTTTCTCCTGCAAGCCAGTAGTGTGATAATTACTATCCGAGTTGTCCATCTCCGAATAAAGCTCATTTACAGTCCCCGATACATTCAACTCGACATTCCACACTGCCACTCCTCCCCCAGCACTCTACCACAGTTCGTCTCCTTCGACAAATTATCTTATCCGAAACACTATCCTCCTTCATCTCCTAGGCTCAGTCATCCAATCTCCCGTCATCTGTTTATAGTTTTCGAGAATCCCATCTGGCAAGTGAAGACTGATGCCCGTTGGTGATAAGGGCAAGTGGAAGCTATAATGTTAAAAATCTTTTGTGATTTTTTAGTGTCGGCGCGAAGGCGAGTTTTTTTATCGGTGCTAATTCATTCAGTAGTTTGTCAGTGCGAATAATGACCACATTCATGCTAACAACGTCAATGCACGACTAGTCAAAGCCTTGGCGATAGGTAAAGCAGAAACTCTCCCGAAGTTGACATTTCTGACTGCAGTCTTCAATGGATAAGGTTCCTGCATGATAAAACAGAGGATTGCCCGCATTGGAATGATTTCCTGATCGTTGTGATAAGTCCTGTCTGTGCCGACTGTGTTGACGAACGGTTTTGTCTTTTAAAAATTCATCCTTTCAGTCATCCACTTTGTTCTTTCTATCGTTTGCTGCTTTTGATAATAATATATGTTGATTATGATGGTAATAATATTAATAATAACAATAACAATTATTATTACCTTCCATTTTTGTGTCGTTCTTTCCATCTTTTTCTTAACGATTTACCTTATAAAATAAGTCCATTTTGTAAAGTAGTTCTTGATGTCCAACTGTCCATGTTGGATGGACGTTTAAAAACCACTCATTCATTGTATCTCATTTCTCTCCTTCTGTTTCTTCCATTTTTCTTTCGTGTTCTATGGTCAGGTACATAATTTGCACATACGCCGCTTTTGTGTAAGAGACCTTAGCAAATATTTTGCGCGGATGCTGCAAAACAGAGGTACTAATTTAGCACTCTCGTTTTAATGTTACTGCTTTGCTTGTGATGGCTATTGACCACCGTACTGACATTTTCTCTGCCGGTATCTGTTTCAGCATGTTTTGTTGTTTTAGTGTTGTTGTTGTTGTTGTTTGTGGGGGTTCTTACTGACAAGAAAACTGTGAGTCTGTCTAACGATCAGTGTTAATCTGATTGGCCGTAGTAACAACCATCCAACATTGGTCTAATCTCAAATCACGAAGCTTTTGTGCAAGATCTAAATCTCTTTGTGACAGTGTCGATGACATATTCTTCCAACTCATAGGTCACAGGCTAAAATTAGTGTCCGGAATTTGAAGCAACCTCTGTTGTTGAACTTTGGCCATATATATTCGACTGGTTAAGCTTAATTATTATCCTAAAGAATCAACACTCGAAGGAGTTAATTAGCGTTCGAAAGACGTCACACAAGTAGAACAACAAAGAACTGAGTCGCCTACGACACTGAACCGCCTACGACTCTGAACCGCCTACGATTCAGTTCTTTGTTGTTGTGCTTGTGTGACGTCTTTCGAACGTCACTTAAATCCCTTGTGTGTTGATTCTGCTCGTTCTGTTTCAGTTGGTTTTTGTTTTGCTTTGTTGTTGGTTTTTGTTTTTAAATTATCCTACTGTTAATGTCGTAGCGATGGCCTAGGCGTTGTCTTTTTCATTTCTCGAACTCTGCTGCCTTTCAAACACTGAATGATTATAACCTGTGTTGAGTTTCGCCTGTCCATGCCTGCTTGCGTGTAGAGTTGACCTGTTCTGAAGTTCTAGGGACAGTTTGAAAGGAAAAGAATTAGAATCTTGTTTATGCGAATGTCAATTTATCATAAGTATGCTCTTCATGTTGAAGAACATTAATGATCATTTTGATAATAGGGTGTTTCTCTTATTTTTCTTCGTCTTCCTCTTCCCGAGGTGGGGTACAGCGGACGCAGAAATTAATTTCCTCCCTGTTGGAATACCAAAGTTATCGAAGGTTCCCCTTTCTTAAAGGGTGTGTGTTGGAAGTGATGAGAAAGACGTTGAATGAAGTTTTGTGCTCTTGGTTCTGTAGATATATATTGTTTGTTGTTGACCCTCTTGCTTTCGTATTGTGCACTTCGGGCTCCGTTAGGTGTAAGCGCTTTATACATACTCTGTTATATTACATTACGATAATTTTGAATTGCAAGCTTTGCATGCTACGAGCATCTGCTTACAGCACAATTAAGACTTGTGCCTGCTTTGCTTCTGTCTTCCCAGTTTATTCAACACCCCTCCCCCCAACATCTCCGGACGTAAAGGGACGAACAGTGAATCAGAAATTTACTTGTGATTGCATGACCTTTGTTTCCCCAGCTGTGATGTTCATGGCTGACTGGGTGTTGAACATTAAGTATCTGATTATCTTCCTAAAATAAATTCTTTATGCCATTATCAGTTTGTTATTACAGTATCCATGCGATATCCATGACCATTAGTATTATTTGTCAACAAGGGCACTAGCGCGTTTTCACTGTGTTTATTTTTGTGTGTGTGTGTGTGAAATGTGCTCGTCATTGTACAGTGATTTAGTACTAATGTTTGTGTAGTCGCCACTAGGAGGGTCACACCGTGACGTCAGTGTCGTGTTTCATTGCAAAACAGATAGTGTAGCAGATGGCAGTAAACCAGTGACTTTGTTTCGTACATATCACAGGGACTGCGGCAGAGGGGCGTGAGGTAACCAACCCCGGGTAGTCGAAGAGCACAATCACTGTGCAATGAAAAGACAACGTATTGGCCTTTTTCATTTTTTTATTTCAAAGTGTTATGACAGTCGATGGCGACGTAGCTCATAAAACAATTGCTGGTTGATAATGTGTATAATATGGGTGACTGACATCCATTGTTAGTCGTTCCTTTTGTTGTTGTCGATGTTGATGTGTCCCAGAAATTTTAATCTTTTTATAAATACTGCATTGTCCTTTGCAAAAAATTAAAACAATAAAAACCGGGTAGCCTTACTCTGGTATGGCACAGCAGCCGCAAGAGCAGCGCTACCCATTCCTATCAGTGTGTACAGTACTTTTCGTGTGTCCAAACAATGAAAGATGCTTTCAAGAAGAACATTCTGAACCCCCATAGCTATCGGCTTCTGATCGGATGCCGATTTTGAACATACCCTGCCCGAGTTTCTAGTGTAGGGAACGAAGTCAGCGAGTTACCCCTTTGCATAATCGAGTAGTTTGATTGATTGGTTGATTGAACTGATCGCTTTTATGTAGCGAATTCTCTGCTTTCGAGCACGCTCACTGCATGCACTGTAGTCGCAGCCGATTTTGAAAGAGTGACTGTTGCTTGCTTTACACAGGGCGTTTGGAATAACCACCGAAGTAGTGTACTTACAGCGTTGCTTGGTTGCTACAAGGCCGATGCCGCGTGCTGTCTCAGCACACGTTCTGTGTACACCACACTTGCGCCAGTTTACAATGTGTGCCGTCTACAGTAGTCTAACAACAGAATCCTTTTCTTCATACTAGGTCCCATCAGGTCATATGTGCACACGTCATTCATCGTTACCCTACGATTTGTTTTGTGATTTGCATATTAATCAGCCAATCAGATCCAGTTAGCTGCTTCAAACTCTGTAGTCCAAGGCATTGCTTCCATGACTGGCCTTTGGTTTTGGTCAACATCCGGTCCAGCGGCGTAGGGCGATTATGTAACATGTAGACACCATTGCGCTACGTTTTAACCAATACCTACTGTGTATGTTATGACACAAATCTACGGGTTCACTTTCCGAAGATTTGCTCTTAGAAGTGTCGCTTATCATGCTTTGTACGATTTACTTTTGCAATGGTATCGACAAAAAAACAAAAAAACTTTGTGATTGTTTCTATGTATGTCCTAAAACAGATTTGTGGGGTCCCTTTCCGAGGATTTGCTGTTAGAGGTGCCGCTTGCTGAACTTTGTACAATTTACGTTTGCAATGGTATCGGGGGTGTGGGTGGGGGGAGGGGGGTGACTGTTTCTTTTACATATATTGCAAATCATTGCTAATGATATTTGATGATGATCCAACAGTGAGGTGTGGCTACAGGCCACAGCGAGAAGGGCAACTTGGACTGATGGATGAGATTTGTTGCGCGTGTTTATCTTTTCTTCTGGTGTTTTGTGTATTTGTTCCATTTACACTTGTACTATATAGGGCGTTGTTTTTTTGTTTTGGTCTTGTTGTTTTCTTCTCGGATTTTAGGTGTGGCCCTCGTGTGTACTACATTGCTGAAGGAATAAAAGTGGCTTTTCGAAAAACAATGCGTGACTTGGAATCAGCAAAACATTTTTTTTATTGCTACGTTCTTCTGTCTTGTTTTTTTCTCTAATCCTATTCTACATTCTCTGTGTGTCAACAAAGATGAGCGTGGGTGTCTGAAGAGAGATCCAAACGCACGACATGTAATTATTAGGATGAACGCTTTTAGTCGTTGTCGTGTAGAATAGGCTAACATTATTTCTTCTTCATTAGCCTGCTTCTTTCTTTCTTTCTTCTCTCTCTCTCTCTCTCTTTCTCTCTCTGTCTCTCTCTGTGTCTCTCTCTCTCTGTGCGTGCGTGCGTCGTGCGTGCGTGCGTGCGTGCGTGCGTGCGTGCGTGTGTGTGTGTGTGTGTGTGTGTGTGTGTGTGTGTGTGTGTGTGTGTGTGTGGTGTGTGTGTGTGTGTGTGTGTGTGTGTGTGTGTGTGTGTTGTTTATACTTAACAGTAGCAAGATCTGCCTACGCACTGTGCATTGTTTATGTACTTGTTTTTCACTCTAACCATTTATTTTTTTTGGTTTGATTTTGTTTGGTTTGTTTTTTTCGTTTTTCATTTATTTATTTATCTTTCCGCTGGCAGTCATTCTTGTTTTGGAATGTCGATACAAGGAGGCAAAATGTGCATTAAGAACAAGAAGAAAAGAAAAGAAAAGAAAAAAAAGAGAAAAAAAAGAGGCGTTGTTGGACGGACATGTGGGTCCAGTGACATTGCATTATGTCTTAAGAAATGCGAAGGGGTAATGTAATAATATTAATGATACAAGACATTTTTAAAGCGCCTACCTTGTGGATCAAAGCGCAGAACAATACAAACATAAAAGAACACACAATGTACATCGAGATAGAGAATGTTACCAATTTAACAAACGGCTAACACGTAATGTACACATCAACAGGGGTTTGAAAATATGCAAAGCAGAGACAAACAGATCTGTTCTTTTTTCTTTTATTCTTCTTCCAAACTGAACGAACCAACTATCAACTTATTTATGTGCGTGATAATTTTGTGCGTGCGTGCGTGCGTGCGTGCGTGCGTGCGTGCGTGCGTGCGTGCGTGCGTGCGTGTGTGTGTGTTGTGTGTGTGTGTGTGTGTGTGTGTGTGTATGCGCGTCTCTGTGTGTGTGTGTTGTGTGTGTGTGTGTGTGTGTGTGTGTGTGTGTGTGTGTGTGTGTGTGTGTGTGTGTGTGTGTGTGTGTGTGTGTGTGTGTGTGTGTGTGTGTTGTGTGTGTGTGTGTTGTGTGTGTGTGTGTGTGTGTGTGTGTGGGTGTGTGTGTGTGTGTGTGTGTGTGTGTGTGTGTGTGTGTGTGTGTGTGTGTGTGGGTGTGTGTGTGTGTGTGTGTGTGTGTGTGTGTGTGTGTGTGTGTGTGTGGTGTGTGTGTGTGTGGTGTGTGTGTGTGTTAATTGTGTGGCTTTGTGTTGTTGTTGATTTTGTGTGTGTGTATGTGTGTGTGAAAGAGAGAGAGAGAGAGAGAGAGAGAGAGAGAGAGAGAGAGAGAGAGAGAGAGAGAGAGAGAGAGAGAGAGAGAGAGAGAGAGAGAAGAGAGAGAGAGAGAGAGAGAGAGAGAGACTTACCGTGCTACGTCAGTTCTAACAATGAAAGGGGCACAACTGCTGCAGCAGATCTGAAGGAGTAGCACCCACGAACTGTTAACTATGAATATATAAACACAAAACCTGTAGGTTGCTGCAGAACTTTAACTGCTGCTCATGTTCAGTCCTTCGCCATAGGCGCTCTACGTCGGCCTTCTTGCATTTGTTCGTTACGTTTTTGTGTGCATTTGCGTATTTGTGGCCGTTGTTTACGCAGAGGCCAACAGGAACCATGCTTACAGCCTCTCAATACTAAGCCAACAGTCACGGAATAAACTACAAGAATAGACTGCTTCAGGGTACGCTCTGGATTCGGTTATAAGCTATTTCCCTCCCCGACTCGATTACTCTTGGCTATCACAAGATCCCCTTCTCTGATTCTGCTAGTAACTTTGGATTCATTCTCGGCTCAAAATTGTCCATGACGAAAGAAGCACATTATAAAAATATGTCAAACTGCTTGTTTCCAACTTAAACGCATTAGTTCGATCGACAGGTTTCTCACTGAAGACGCAGCCAAGACTTGTTACTTCCTATATCCTCTCACGGCTTGACTACTGCAACTGTCTCCTCATGGGTACACCTAATTCTGTCATCCAACCTCTCCAGAAAATTCGAAACTTTGCTGCAAGGCTCGTTTTCTTGGCACCCCGTCACCACCACTCAACACCTCTCCTTGAAAAAACTGCACTGGCTTCCCATTTCAGAACGCATTAAGTATAAGGTCGCTTGTATGTGTTTTAATGCTATAAATGGTACTGGTCCTGCTTACCTCTCTGAACTGCTACATGTCTACACTCCGTATAATACTTTGTGTAGATTGTTTCGGTGGGGCTGTGCTCTGTATGTGTATAGAGTGTCGTATTTGGGTTGGTGTGTGTCATGTAAGCGCTCAGGGCATTGATGAGCGCATGATAAATGCACATTATTATTATTATTATTATTATTAAGCACTACACGCTAGACAGCTTAATAAATTAACAGGCACCTGAAACTTTTCAACTTCAGCTTTTGTTTCGGGAAGGAGTGTAGCCAAACTACGGGGTCGGCGCACGCTCTCAGTAAGCGTACTCAAAGGGAATGGGCAAGGACTTACTTCTTCTCATTATACTTTAGCGTTCAAGGTTTGTGTCTTTTGTCAAAGTTTTAGGATTCTGCTGGCATTGTAAAAAGTAACGGCCTGCGATGGTTCGATCAGATCCCCACAGCTTCCTCTGCCCATGTCTGCACGGTCACAGTCAGTGCACGCGGTGGAGTTACAGTAACGGATACTCGTGTAGACTGTACTGCCGTGTCTGTTCCGCCTTAGGGTAGTAGCACGGAGCTAGCTAGCAACGCCAGTTTTGGACCTCCCTCTTCAGCGTCTGGTGTGGACCTGTCATTGTGGAGTCCTTGATTTGGACCTCTATCTTCAGTGACTGGTGTGGATCTATCATTGTGGAGTCCTTGATTTGGACCTTCATCTTCAGCGATTCTTATGGATCTGTCATTGTGGAGTCCTTGATTTGGACCTCCATCTTCAGCGATCCTTATGGATCTGTCATTATGGAGTCCCTGATTTAGACCTCCATCTTCAGCGACTCTTGTGGATCTGTCATTGTGGAGTCCTTGATTTGGACCTCCATCTTCAGCGACTCTTGTGGATCTGTCATTGTGGAGTCCTTGATTGGGACCTCCATCTTCAACGACTCTTGTGGAACTGTCATTTTGGAGTCCTTGATTGTGGAGTCGTTGCAGTTCGCTCCTCCTCTTGGTGGAGTTAATTAGTGTTTATGTTTTGGTCAATGTTGAGTCTTCATGTGCATGTTTGATATAGCATTATAGCCTAGCCTAAGCCTTCCATTTTTAGAAGCGATTGTATTCATTAGCCACATTTTATTTTGCACAGCCAATATTTCAACGCCAGTTTGAGGGAGAAAATAAAAGAAGCTCAACAGTCAAACGTTAAAATCTTCGTCGTGATCCGAATCTTGTAAAATCCGACATTTTCTGGTGGCAATTGTTCACGCGCGTGTGAGCATGTGTGTGTGTGTGTGGGGGGGGGGGGGGGGTCCGTGCATGTGCGTGCGTGCGTGCGTGTATGTGTGTGTGTGTGTGTGTGTGTGTGTGTGTGTGTGTGTGTGTGTGTGTGTGTGTGTGTGTGTGTTTGTGTGTGTGTGATAAAATGCGCGCATCTGCAGGCCTTTGTAAACACCCTGGGCTCTTACGAGATGGGTCGTCATAAATATATATTATTCTTATGGCTTCCTGCTGATTCGCTGTCATTTATTATCAGTATTATTGCAGTTATTTTGTTTTTTGTTTGTTTGTTTGTTTTGTTTCTGTCCAAAGTTTCTGAATTCAGTGTGCAGAGAGAGAGAGAGAGAGAGAGAGAGAGAGAGAGAGAGAGGAGGAGGAGGGGAGGGGGCGTGGGGGCGGTGGGGGGGGGGGGGGCAAGGGGGGGGGGGGAGGCAAGCATGCACCCTTGACATGAACATCTTCATTATCTTGACTCGAGAAGCATTACATGTGCAGCCTTCTTGGCGCCCGGGACGTTTATTATTTGTCCCTAGTATTGATTACGACAGCTCCTTTAAGATTAGCCTTCGATGAATATAAAACCTCTGCCCTTTCTACTCTTCTCTCTCTCTCTCTCTCTCTCTCTCTCTCTCTCTCTCTCTCTCTCTCTCTCTCTTTGTGAAGGTGGGTGTGCACGTTATGTGTACGTGCGCGCGTTGAGAGAGAGAGAGAGAGAGAGAGAGAGAGAGAGAGAGAGAGAGAGAGAGAGAGAGAGAGAGAGAGACAGAGACAGAGACAGAGACAGAGACAGACAGAGACAGAGACAGACAGTTCCAGATTCGGGCTGCTTAAATGTATGTGCGTGCGTGCGTGTGTGTGTGTGTGTGTGTGTGTGTGTGTGTGTGTGTGTGTGTGTGTGTGTGTGTGTGTGTGTGTTGTGTGTGTGTGTGTATGTGTGTGTATGTGTGTGTATGTTTGTGTGTGTGTGTGTGTGTGTGTGTGTGTGTGTTGTGTGTAGTGTGTGTGTGTGTGTGTGTGTGTGTGTGTGTGTGTGTGTGTGTGTGTGTGTTGTGTGTGTGTGTAGTGTGTGTTTGTGTGTGTGTTGTGTGTGTGTGTGTGTGTGTGTGTGTGTGTGTGTGTGTGTGTGTGTGTGTGTGTGTGTGTGTGTGTGTGTGTGTGTGTTCGCATGCTTATGAATGACAAACAAAACATGGTGGCGGAGGCTGTTCAGAATTTATTCTTTTTGACAGCTGTTTATTCAGCAGTAGATCTGTTGATCCAATGGCTTCAGGTCCAGACTGTACCCACCCCGTCCCACTCCTGCTTTCAAAAACACATTTCCAACACACCTGCGAAACCAAAGGCCCATACATCCAGAGGGCTTTTACCAGATGTCATGAATTAGATTCCATAAAGCACACGACCTTGGGACTTTTGAACCTGAAAGCTATTGCCCAGAGGCCCACGAACTTCAGTTCACGACCAAGAAAGAGCTTAAATCAGGAGTCCACAATCCAGAGGCCCACGAACCAGAAGCTCATGAACCAGAGGTCAATGAACCAGAACCCCACAGACCAGCGGCTTGTGAACCAGAGGCCCACGAAACAAAAGCCCATGAATCAGAGGCCAGTGAACCAGAGCACAATAAACCAGAACCCTATGAAACAGAGACTTGTAAACCAGAGGCACATGAGCCAGCGGCCTGTGAACCAGAGGTCAATGAGCCAGAACTTCATGAACCAGAGGCCCACGAACCAGAAGCCCATGAACCAGAGGCCAATAAACCAGAAGCCCACAAACTTAGCCAGAGGCCCAGGAGCCAGACTGCCATGGGCACTCATCACATGCAGCATAATTTGCGCAGAAACCTTTGGAGCCAGTCTGAAGCCTAGCGTTCATACAGCTAAAGCACATGCGGCGCGTGTTGCGTGCTCTGAGCCGTTGACGGCTTCAACTACCTAAGGAGAAGACGCATAGTTCTTCATTGCAGCAGCCGCACCATCGGGATGAGGAATGGATCTGGGGTTGGGTAGGGTACAATGAAAACATCAAATTCACAACCATCGAAAAGACACGATAACAAAGGCGACAAAACAACTGAACAAGAAAATAGGTAAAGCAAAGCATGGGTAAATTTCAAAACTATATTCAGTAAATTGCAAAGAAAAAAGCCGCCAAAGCCATTAACAATTCTTTGTGACACACAATCGGACGGATTATCAGTAAATAGACTAGATTATGAAAAAACACAGTATGTTCCCTTTTTTTTTACGATGTGGACATTTGAGCATGCAGTATTGTATAAACATAAGCGCAGATACGCAAAACATGTCTGAGTCAGTTATTGAGGAAACAAGAGCAAATGCTAAGTCGATTCACATTCAAACTTGGAAAAAACACACACACCCAGTCTTCCGTAACGTAAAAAATGTACAAATATTTCCAAAAGAGAAAAGCTCCATCAGTACTGCATGGCAAGATTTAAACCTCTGTCGTAAATATAGTCTCTTAAAAAAATAAAAATACGTTGACGTTTGTTTGTTTTCCTTCTGATAGTCGTTTGTATACTGAACACGCGCCATGTATTTCCCAGAGGGCATGTATTTAGACACTGTACACATTTGAACTCAGTCTTCGACAGAAAATACGTCTTCTACTTTTACTTTCCTGACACATTGTGACTTTGATATCAGGTCAAGGTCACACAAAATAACATGAAAACGAGGAGCTCAGTACGAGTGCAATAATAAAATAATTAAAAATAAATAAAAAATCAGAGATGTTCATGTAGTCATCGAGAAAGAAAGGAAAACGATTTTGTTGTTGGCGTTTTTTTTTTCGTTTTTTTTAATTTTAATGTTTGTTTTTGGTCCTGTTTTGCTATATATGGCATCACAGGTGGACGTACAAACGATCGCTCACCACTACATAGACTCACTTGCATTTTTCGCATGAGCCGCGAAAGGGACTCTACACGCGAACGAACAAACGTGGTTTGCGATTCCGGAAACAACCCAGCCCAACAAGTGACCAAACAGTCTTAACATTTCAACACCAATTCAAGCTACAGTTTCACCCACTGTTGAAATAAGATGCCAGAAAATGTTACCAGTTTTAATGTTTCCGGCAACAAATGTAATTCTAAGAAGACTGCACAACGTTTAGTTTTTCTTGCAGTCAGAACCG
>JABMCL010002481.1:555000-560000 GCA_018857735.1 Alviniconcha marisindica | reverse complement strand
TTTTTTAAGGTTACTGTAGTTGTGTAAGGTTGTGTACCATTAGTTGTGGTCCTTGTTTATTTTGTTCTTGCTGTTGTTGTTGTTGTTATTGTTGTTGATGATGTTGAACTTGACGTTTTTGTGGTGCGTCTGTATGGGAGAAATCGCGAAAACTTGATGGGTTTTCATATAGTCAAGTGGTTTGTGAAGGAAGGAAATAATGCCTTCTGCTAAGTGGCTCATCTTGGAAGATGTGAGTTGGTGTAATTGTTCCCTGAATATATTTGTCCGGGTAGGAAGAGAATGCGAGAGGAAGCAACAGGGTCAGAGAATGCGTAGATGTACAGGTGTGTGTGTGTGTGTGTGTGTGTGTGTGTGTGTGTGTGTGTGTGTGTGTGTGTGTGTGTGGTGTGGTGTGGTGAGTGAGAGAGGAGTGATGAGAGAGAGAGAGAGA
This sequence comes from Alviniconcha marisindica, assembly GCA_018857735.1. NCBI lineage: Eukaryota > Metazoa > Mollusca > Gastropoda > Provannidae > Alviniconcha > Alviniconcha marisindica. Next base: position 559,567 of record JABMCL010002481.1, on the reverse strand, counting down.
GAGAGAGGAGAGAGAGAGAGAGAGAGAGAGAGAGAGAGAGAGAGAGAGAGAGAAATCGGTGCGTGGGCAGTGGTTGTTTGGACGAAAGCAGTATCAGGTCAACATAATGGAATAAATGGATGGTTACGGGGAGGTGTGTGTGTGTGGTGGGGGGGGGGGGGGGGGGGGGAAAATATAGAGGTAAGGATGTTAAAAAATAAACATTTATTAAGCGCCCTTTCTCACTGGAGCTCATAGCGCTTTACAATTACACTGTCTTGCGTAAAGATACACTTATGACATACAGTATAAATCGAGGCATCTAGTCTACAGCAATTTTACACTTGGCTGTGTCAGCATGGTCAACAGGCTTTTTACACGTAGTTACCGTAGCTATCACAAGGAAATGTGCAGGAATCTACGATTTGCATCTCACTGCAGTTCAAAGCACCATGGTATTTCCAGCAGTCCGAAACAGCCATTTATTTTTCATGCTGCATACTCTGTTTTGTCTAATAAGGCTGAAAGGTACGCATACATATCTATATATATATATATATATATATATATATATATATATATATATATATATATATATATATATATGCGCTTCTCCACTCTTTGACCAGGAAGCCGTTTTGTTGCGGGCTGACGATTCTGCAAAATTTTCCGTGGTGTAATGTTGTGGGACTTAACTAGTTCTAAAGACCAATTAGTTAGTTAAAGGGAAACGTGGACTGCGAAAAACCGTTGAATGTGGTTCAATCGCTACTGTTTCGGCTTTACTGAATCCCATTACGCAATGCATGATGGCATTTACGATAGCCTCCCACACATGTGAACGCTACTGATTTTCCACTATCAGGAATGCATGAAACATCCACTGCTTTTCGCTTGAAAGAACTGACCATGGATCTGGAGCAGTGGATGGCACACTAACGTACAGTGCTGAATGCACTAACGCACAGTGCTCATTACACTAACGTACAGTGCTCAATACACTAACGTACAGTGCTCAATACCCTAACGTACAGTGCTCAATACACTAACGTACAGTGCTCAATACACTAACGTACAGTGCACGATACACTAACGCACAGTGCTCAATACACTAACGTACAGTGCTCAATACACTAACGTCCAGTGCTCAATACACTAACGTACGGTGCTCGAAATACAGGCACAGAGTGCTGAACACCTTAGAGTACAGTGCTCATTATCCCAGTGTATAATACTTAATACACTAGCGTACAGTGCTGGATATAATTATATCGTGCAGTTTCCATCACCTCCTCCCCCCTGCCCCCTCCCTCCCCGCCCCCGCCTCCCCAACCCGCTAGTGAGGGTGGCATGTGAAAATACTATGCCATGGAAATTCAGGTCGCGTATAGCGATTTGCGATCCGAAAGTGCACAGTGCTGTTGAACAAAACGAATAGTCTATTACAACTGGGAATATCAGCAGGTCCACTTGTAATTAAAGCGGAGTTATGTATTCTTTGTCACATATATAGCATGCCTCTTTGCGGTCGCCAGTACGTGCAGAATGGGAGAAAAACGATGAGTCAGTACCACCTTCCTAAATAATATTTACATATATACCAGCAGCAAAGACAGCTTCATGGTCGACCATCTAAAACAAAATGAATAGAAACACTCAGACGGGACCAATCTACTCCTAAATAATATTTACATATAAATTATACCAGCAACAAAGACAGTTCCATGCTTGACCATCTAAAACAAAATGAATAGAAACACTCAGACGTAGTAAGCAATGGGACTAATTTACACCTGTTCTGCCTTTCAAGTGGGAAAGGTCGTCCAACGCATGCAGCGATGAAATAACTGCAACTAACAAGTGAGAATCGCCCCCCTCCCCACTTTACTGTGTAAAGTAAGTAAGCCAACATGGTGCTTAACGTCCACAGAAACCACATGACTTATTAGGGACGAGGAACTTTACCGTGTACAGGTAATAATTTTATATAGCCCTAAGCGCGCAGCTGCAGCAAAACCACAACGGGGTTGTCGTCAGAACATAGGCCTTGTCTTCAGAACATAGGCCTTGTCTTCAGAACATAGCCCTTGTCTTCAGAACATAGCCCTTGTCTTCAGAACATAGCCTTAAGCGCGCAGCTGCAGTAAAACCACAACGGAGTTGTCTTCAGAACATATAGCCTTTGTCTTCAGAACATAGCCCTTGTCTTCAGAGCATAGCCTTAAGCGCGCAGCAGCAGCAGGCTTTGTACTGGCGGTATATACACAACGCAGTTGTTCTCAAAACATATGCCTTGTTTTCAGAGCAGAGCCCTAAGCGCGCAGCAGCTGCAGGTTTTGGATTAGCAACAAAGCTATACAATAGAATTGTCCTTAGAGCATAGCCGCTAAGCGCGAGCAGGCTTTGCGCTGGTAGCATAGCCATAACAGCGTTGTCTTCAGGAGAGGACGCAGGCTCGAGACTTTTGTGCTCCGCGGGCTTTTGCCACAAACCTTGCCACCTGCAGCGCCGTGCCCACGGCGTTCTTGGTGGAGATAGCCTCCCCGTTGGCCGGCTTCTCGCTGGGGTCGGCGGGCGGCGGGGGCTTCACGGTGATGGTTCGGCTCGGGAGGTCCTCAAGCACGTCCACGTGCTCCTCGTCCTCCGGGTCCGCGATAGCCAGCGTGGTCAGCGAGCCGTCCACCGCGCCCAGCACCACGGCCGTGCCCTCCGGGTTGCTGACGATCACCTTCACCTCCGCGCTGGCTTTGTAGTTGGCCAGCATCTTGCCGTCGCTGACCCGGAACAAGCGGATCGTGCGGTGGCCGCTGTGGTAGTACACCACATGCTTGTCGTTGTCCGTGAAGAATACCTTGACGCTGAAGACGCCTTCGGCCACACGCGGAATCAGAGTCTTCGTGGTCTTGCCTGTTTTCAGGTCCAGGATCTCCAGTCCACCCCTAGAGGGGGCGAACAGGCCTTTCCGCCCGTTGCGCGTAGCCATGCCGTTCCAGCGAGCCACGGAGCGTACCAGAGTCTTCTTCTTCAAGTCCAGGATATTGCCTTTGTCGTCGTCGATGATAGCTACCTGGTTGGGGTCGTTGTGCATGGCCACGACGCTGCGGCACTCGCGGTAGTTGGCGTACTTGAGCTGCAGGTTGTACAGCAGCGTGCCAGTCTTGGCGTGGTAGACGGCGATGACATCCCCGCTCTTGTCGCTGGCCGGCACAGCCAGGAAGAGACCGTCGCGAGTCAGGACGGCCGGGACAAAGCGCTTGAAGTTGTACTCGAACTTGTAGATCTCTTTGCAGTCAGGCAGAGACAGGCAAGAGCAGGAGCCCTTGTTGCTGGCGCTCTTGGACACCACCACGGTCTTCGTGTCCTCCTCATTGAGCATGACCTGCTGGATGTCTCCCAGCGACACCTGCTGCACCGGGCCGTCCTTGCTTATCTCCCACACCAGCAGGGACGGCGACTCGGCCGTCAGGACGTGAGTACCGTCCTTGGTGATGACGGCCTGGGAGACGATGGCGCTGCGCATGTTGCTGACGAACACCTTGACCAGGCGCCCGCTCTCAAGGTCCCAAACAGCCGTCTGATTGCGGGTTGTGGTCACACATAGGCTGGACTCGGCCGCCAGGCTGACCGTCTCGATGGGCTTGTCCATGCGGTCCAGCGTGTGGACCTCCTCCAGGATCTTGTCGAAGTTCCACACGTTGATGGTCTTGTCCATGGAGGAAGAGATGACGACGTTGCGGGCTGTGGACACGGAGGTCATGGCGATGATCCGCCCAAAGTGAGCGTCCAGGACCTTGACCATGTTGCCCTGCTTGACGTCCCACACGTACAGGTTCTTGCGTACCCCGGCCACCACGAACTGGTTACCCTGCCAACACAACCATCTGGTGAACTTGCGCACAACACGAACCTATCAGTCACCTGCATCTGGTTACCCTGCCAACAAAATGATCGGGTAACCTTACGCACAACACAAACTGATTAGTCACCTGCATCTAGTCACCTGCTAACAAAATGATCGGGTAACCTTACGCACAACACAAACTGATCAATCACCACCATTTGCTTACCCTGCCAAAGACACGACCTGCTTCATCATCTCGTACAGACCGCGAACTGGTGGTCTGGGTACACTGGGCACACTGGGTACAGTGGGTTCACTACAAGCAATACGAACTGGTTACTTAACCGACAACACAAGCCAGTCACCTTGCGAACAACACGAACTGATTAATCATCGCGTACGTACAACGGTCTGGTTACCCTGCGAACAAAATCAACTGGTTACCCTGCGAACAAAATCAACTGGTTACCCTGCGAACAAAATCAACTGGTTACTCTGCGAACAGCACGATCTGTTTAATCATCTCGTCCACAACAGTAGCTGATCATACTGCAAACAACATAAGCTGGTAACAGTGAACAACTCGATCTGGAAACTTTTCCAACACGATATGGTTAATCATCTCGTACACACTAACACAGTCAAGTTAACATCGAACAACACGAGCTGACGAAAGACGCGAATTGGTTACCTTTCGTACCTTTTGTACACAAGACAAAGAGCTAGGTTACTCTGCGAACACCTGTT
>JABMCL010002481.1:535000-545000 GCA_018857735.1 Alviniconcha marisindica | reverse complement strand
CAGTCCACAATGACACACCAAAACACAGTCCACAATGGCACACCAACACACAGTCCACGATGGCACACCAACCACAGTCCACGATGACACATCACCACACAGTCCACAATGTGACACCATCATATAGTCCACAATGGCACACCACCACACCATCACCACCACCACACCACCACACAGTCCACAATGACACACCAACACACAGTCCACAATGACTCACCAACACACAGTCCACAATGCAATCGTACACCAGAACAGTCCATATAATGGCACACTAACACACAGTCCACAATGGCACACCAACACACAGTCCACAATGGCACACCAACACACAGTCCACAATGGCACACCAGCACACAGTCCACAGTAGCACATCCATACACCTGCAACACACGTCACCAGAAGCTGAAAGAGAAGTAGTCACATTTCATACATACTAATCGTTTAATAGTGCATTACCTGCGTGCATGTTGCTTGAGAAATATGTTTGCACTGAAAATGTGCAAGATGGTCTGTACTGCCTAAGGGAAACAGTTCATTTTTAACATCCAATGTGCTTTGCCATATACATATAATTCCAAACAAAACAAAAATATCCAAAGCTAAAAGACAAACCGACAAAATCCTACAAACCTTTCGGTCCGCCTCTCCTTTCGTGTCATCCAGGTGAAAGCGTTGCCTCTGGAGGTCTGAATATTCGAACGGTTTGGGGTTCCCACCTCCCCACAACCCCAGAAAGTACTCGGCCATGCTGGAGTGGATGGTGCTTTTGAAGTTGAGGTTTCGAAAGTACCTCTCCCGCGCTGCATCGATAAACTGTCGGTGGTACCTATAAAGACACAGAAGTAGTTCTGAAGGCAACAAAACTACATGCTTACTTGCACTGTATTATGATACGTTCAGTTTGAATTATATTTATTTACATGTTACATTCATGGCATGTTTCAAGACAAATTTCCTTTTAAGGACAATAAAGTGCTATACTGGATTTGTGTGATAATTTTGAGGTATAATTGTGGAGTTTATATATATATATATATATATATTATAATATATATATATATATATATATATATATATATATATATATATATATATATATACACTTGTGTAAGTTTGTCGTCAAGACTCGCTGGCTATGACACAATTTACACAACTTGTGTCTCACATTTCGCGGAATCCCACTCAGACACACTGCGTAAGCCCCCCTCTCTCTCTCTCTCTCTCTCTCTCTCTCTTAGCAAGGACTAGTTCTTAGACAGGTTTTTGACTAAACCTAAACTACAATCCTTGTAAAATACATTTTTGAATTCGAATTCAACCCCTCCCCCCCCCCCCCCCCCCCCCCCTCTCTGTGCCTACCTACCTATCTACTGCGTATCAGCCTAGTGTCGGTCTCACCCGCGTAATTGCTTTAAAAAGTAAAACACCTTTTGTCTGCATGCTTGGTAAGCTACGAGTGTCGACTAAATGAAACAAAAAAAATCAATCCTATTTGAAAATTACAAGAAAAAGAAGAAGAAGAAGAATGCAAATACTTAGCAAGTAACCGGGTTGTAACATTCACTACGCAGAGCCATCTGAAGACGAGAGAGAGAGAGAGAGAGTGAGAGAGAGAGAGAGAGAGAGAGAGAGAGAGAGAGAGAGAGAGAGAGAGAGAGAGAGAGAGAGAGAGAGAGAGAGATCTGAAGACGAGAGAGAGAGAGAGGCAGACAGACAGACAGAGAGAGTGATTGACTGACTGACTAAAAAACTGATTTAAAAAAGGATGTGGAGGAAAGGAGAGAAAGAGGAAGAAGAAAAACGCCGTCACAAACAAGAAAGATTTAATTAAAACAACAAAATCAACAACAAACACTACAGCAACACCTGACAGCAGAAATCAAAGCAAGAACAAAAACAACTAAAAAACCCATTAGCACCACGCACAAACAAAACTGGTACACGAAACAGAAGGACGTAAGCCGACAAGACTGATTGCTAACTAATTTACCTGTCACAAATCAAGAGAGACAGACTAAAAAAATTAAAAAAGAACCGTGGACGAAGGAGAAGAAGAAGAAGAAGAAGAAGAAGAAGAAGAAGAAGAAGAAGAAGAAGAAGAAAGCCGTCACAAACAACAAAAAACACAAAATCAACAACAAACACTGCCTCATCACCAAACAGTAAAAAACAAAAACAAAAACAACTAAAACCCGCATCAGCCCCACGCACAAACGTAACTGGCACACGAAATAGAAGAACGTCAGCTGACAAGACTGGTTACTAATTAATTAACCCATCACAGTCTAATGACGCTGGCTTATGACACAATCACAACCTCATTAGGAGTCCTGGACAGCCCTGAATAGGCTGCACCTGCTGACTCCATCGCAACTCACTATTCTAGGCGTCTATACACTACACGACACTACACTGCACTACACTACACCACGCTACAGTACACTGCATGAAGCTACACTACACTACACCTGCTGACATTGAAACCACTGCTCTAGGCGACTCTACACTACAGACACTACACTACATTCACGCTATATTAAACTACACTACGCTGCACTACACTACACCACTCTACACTACACTACAGTACACCACTGTATTCTACACTACACTGCACTACACTACCCTACAACACTCTACACTGCACCACATTACACTACACCACGCTACACTACACCACACTACACTGCGCTACACTGCATGACACCACCTGCATTGCGCTACACTACGCTACACCGCACTACACCAAATACACTACAATACACCCCACTGTCCCACACTGCACTACACTACACTACGCTACACTACACCACATACACTACACTACGCTACACTACATTACACCACACTACATTACGCTACATTACTCTACGCTACACCGCACTGCACTACGCTACAATACATCACACTGCCCCCACAACGCTACACTACACCACATTACGTTACACTACACTACGCTACACCGCACACCACTACACCATACCAGACCACACTACATTACACTACGCTACATACACCACACTACACTACATTACGCTGCGGTACACTACACTACACCACACTGCCCTCACTACGCTGCACTGTACTATATCGCAGTGCTTTACAGTACAGTGCACTGCACTGCTACACACTAGCCACAGTAAGATACACTGTACTGCACTGCACTACACTGCATGCACTACACTACACCACAGTACACCACAGTACACTACATCATACATTATACTACAAACACAATCCACTCGTCATGATTCACCCTAATGTGACCTACATTTTTGACAGTGTTAAAAATCATTTACAATAGAACTCGGATATACCAACGAACAAAAAAGAAAAAAGCATCGTTTAAAAACGCACACCCCAAAACTGGTCTATAAGTTATCGACTGTCGCGGCCAGTGTTTATATGTTTTTCGCTGAAACATTTTTTAATCGCTTATATCAACACACAAGGAAGTTAATCAGCGCTCGAATTATGTAACACAAGTACAACAACAAAGACCTGAGTCGCCTACGGTAATTTTCACCTGGCATGCGTGTAAATACAAGGTACATAAATTCCACAAGAGGTGCATCCTCAAATATTTTATAATTATTCGCTTACAGTCAATCATTTTCATGGTCATTAGCAAGCACCAAACCCGTATCACACCAAACTATTCCACACATCACCACCCTCCCCCAACGCACACACACACAGACGCGCACGCACACTTACATAAGCACACATCCCTCCCACGCACGCACGCACGCACGCACGCACGCACGCACGCACGCACGCACACACAGACACACACACACACACACACACACAAGCACGCACGCACGCATGCACGCACGCACACGTACATAAGCACACCTCCTCCCCCCACCCCCACCCCCACGCACACACACACACACACACACACACACACACACAACACACACATAGAGCTCACCATCCAATGACGTTGACCCCACCCGCCTCGCGCTCGCTGAGGTACTTGGGCAGGTCGGACCTGATCCTGGTCCACAGCAGCGGAGGGATTCGGCGCACTGGGGGCAGGTGGTACTGGTACACGTCGTTCAGGACCTTGTCGTCCAGGGACAGCAGGTCCTCCAGCTCGGGCTCCGACACGCCGTCCTTGGAGGCCGTGATGTAGCCCAGGGCGTGGGACACCAGGGTCTTACCTGCAGGTTGCGGATCGAGGTATGGCTTTCATCATCTTTATCTTTCCCTCATCCTCCCTCGTCCTCATCGTCCTCATGCATTCCTCATCGTCGTCGTTGTCGTCGTTGTCGTCATCATCAACCACCACCACCACCACCACCACCATCATCGTCGTCGGCGGCGGCGGCGGTGTTGCCGCCGCCGCCGCCATCATCATCATCATCATCATCGTCGTCGTCGTCGTCATCGTCGTCAGCATCATCAAAAACATCGTCATCAAAATCATCGTTATGCCCATCATCATAAACGATTTTATCTTTACCATCACTATCCGCACGGTTATAACTGGCTATAACACAACAATTCTTTGACATGTACCAGACAACGTCAGGGTCAAAATGAAGACAAACATTTATTTTTGAACGTCGGAGAATCCCGTTTACTCTGCTTCCTCTCGTAGACATATTTGTATGCAAGAAGTCCAACCAAGTGTTGCTCATGATATGCGATTACGTTGAAGCACAGCCGATCCAATCGCCTTCAGACATCAATCTGCGATCATTTTGTAGATATCAGGAACGTGCAGGAAAATCCTTCACGAGAACTTTCAAAAAAGGACAATTTCATGGACCAATTCAGAACTTGGAGAGCGCAGTTACTCGGGTATACCAGCCCCCTCCACTCATATGAATGCTATCACAGGGATGTGTACAAGTTATACTCTGCTCTCATGGCCAAGTTAAACCTTCAAGCCATCGTTGACTTCACTTACCTGTTGTTTACGTGTTGTTTTGTAGCTTGAAAAAGGGGGATTCCCCCAGAAATTCGCATGTGGTGCTTGGTTTAAACATGCATACATCATGCATTCATACATTGAAAATTCGCATGTTGTGCTTGGTTTAAACATACATACATCATGCATCATAATCATAAGTTCAACAAACAAGTACAGGAAACACAAAAGCAACATGTTTATTTGAGTGTTATACATGTTATGCTTTGTCCTAATAAACAGATGATGATGAAGTGTTGCTTTACGTCCACAGAAACCGTAGGTTTATTAGGGACTCCCGGGAACCCAGGACGTCCTCCTCGACTTTCACACAGCTCCTCAGCTCGTTAATAAACAGCGTTCTTTTTAACCTTTTATGCGTTTGGATCTTCACGCCGTCGGATGACGTCGAGATCAGAGCGCCATGCTGATACTTACTTACCATGCTGAGTCTCAATACATTCGTACAGACGGAGGATGACGTCGAGATCAGAGCGCCATGCTTAATTACCATGCTGCGTCTCAATACGTTCGTACAGCCGGAGGATGACGTCGAGATCAGAGCGCCATGCTGATACTTACTTACCATGCTGCGTCTCAGTACATTCGTACAGCCGTCGGATGACGTCGAGATCAGAGCGCCATGCTTATACTTACTTACCATGCTGCGTCTGAATACGCTCGTACAGCCGTCGGATGACGTCGAGATCAGAGCGCCATGCTGATACTTACCATGCTGCGTTTCAATACATTCGTACAGCCGTCGGATGACGTCGAGATCAGAGCGCCATGCTGATACTTACCATGCTGCGTTTCAATACGCTCGTACAACCGGAGGATGGTCTCGTGGATGGTGAAAGCGAGCACTGTCTGCGCGGGCTTGGTGTAGGACTTCCAGCGGCAGATCTCGTCGAACACGAGTTTGACGAAGAGCGGAAAGCTGCACTTGGAGATGGCCTCGTTGACTATGGCCCACTGCGCATCAGTGACGGCCCGGTTGGCTTTCTCCAGCCACGCCTGGATGATGGTGGAGCTCAGTTTGTCGCCAAGTGGGAGCACCTGCACGGATATTCGAAATTTCCTCAGTTATACGAGATCATGTTTCACACCTAATTCTGAACACTTCACAGGCTCCCTATCCAAGCATGTATTGAGTATACTTTATGAACGCTTTGTCACTCCCTTTTTGTCTGATACAGCACCAATCAAAGCACGTATTGAGTATACGTTATCAACTCTTTGTCACTTCTGTTTTGACTGATACAGCCCCAAACAAAGCACGTATTGAGTATACGTTATCAACTCTTTGTCACTTCTCTTTTGACTGATACAGCCTCAAACAAAGCATGTATTGAGTATACGTTGTCAACTCTTTGTCACTTCTCTTTTGACTGATACAGCCCCAAACAAAGCACGTATTGGGTATACGTTGTCAACTCTTTGTCACTTCTTTTTTGTCTGATACAGCCCATGTTTATCTGTGACCTTCTTCAGGTGTACTCTCCATCCATACAGCTCTATTCAAGAACTCTATGCATTCCACTCGTTGAGACAAAAACATTTAGACGTCGCTCTTTTCCCGTGCTGCTCCGTCTGTCTGGAATTCTCTACCACGAGAAATTAGACACATTCAGTCAGCTACTGCATTTAAACCCGCTCTGAAGACCCATGTGCTTAAAGTCTACCACTGCTAGCAAACCATCTACCACCACAAACATTCTTCCTAAATTATTTCAGTTGATTTGAGTGTGTGTGTGTGTGTGGGTGGGTGTGTGGGTGCGTGCGTGCGTGCGTGCGTGCCTGTGTGTGTGTGTGTGGGGGGGGGTTGGTGTCGTTGTGCGTGCTTGCGTGCGTGCGTGCGTTTGCGTGCGTTGCATGCCGTGCCTGTGCGTCGCCAAGTCGTGCGTGTGTGTGTGCTGTTTGTGTTTGTGTTGTGTGTGAGAGTGTTGGTTGTTACAGGTGTGTGTGTCTGTTGTTTGTGTGTGCGTGTAGTTGATGTGTGTGTGTGTTGTTGACAGTGTGTGTGTGTGTGTGTGTGTGTGTGTGTGTGTGTGTGTGTGTGTGTGTGTGTGTGGGGTTTTGTGTGTGTGTGTGTGTGTGTGTGTGTGTGTGCGCGTGTGTGCGTGTGTGTGTTTTGCACATGGCCAGTTCAGTTTGAACCGGTGTTAATGTGTACATTATGTCTTAGCTGCCTGTTATATTGATAGCAGTCCTCTCCTCGGTGCACATGATAAGTGTTCCATTGTGATTGCATTGTTCAGCGCTTTGAGCCGCTGGGGTAGGCACTTCCAAAATTATTATTATTAGTGGTGGCATTGACACTGACAGAGGGTGGGTGAATGAGAAAATGAACAACGGATAGCTGGAGACTGTAAATGATATATATATATATAAAATCTTGAAACCAGGATGGCTGCTAGCGTTCTAAAACAAGATCCAAATACACAAACGGTTAAAAAAAGAAAAAGAAAAAAAAGAGGCTATTTATTACTAAGACATTTATCTGTTTTCGGTTGAACTGTGCTGTTTTTGTGCATAAGCGTCTTAGCTCTGAATCTAATTTTTCATCAGTTTTCACCGATTACCTAAAGTTTAAGTGTTATGTTGTTTTGTAGTTTGATCAAGGGAATAATCCCGAAAATTCGCATGTTGTGTTTTGTTCTAATAAATAGCGTTCTTTTGAACCTTTCATGTCTTTAGAAAATGGTACCGTTGTACCTGAATGAAACTGCTCTCGTCCTCAATCATTATCTTCAGGGTGTCCAGGAGACCGTAGTAGCCAGGCAGGGTGGACGCGATGACCTTGACGTTGTCTGGGAGGTGGACAGGAAACCACGTGAGCTGATGCGCTCCTTCCGCCCCGGACAGCTGGTCCAGAGAGTCCAAGAACAGCACCAGCGGTTTTTCCGCTAAGGACAAGCATAAGGACAGGTAAAGTGATCAGTCCCGCCATCGTGGAGCTGTGGAAATGCACTCTACAGATGATGCACACACATAGTTATAGGCTGGCAGCAGGACAGACAGTCAGATATACGCAGTTAATAAATATTTGTCAGTATGTCGTATTATAAACTCGGTCGGTCTGTATCTCACCCCCTCTCTCTCTCTCTCTCTCTCTCTCTGCCTGTCTGTCTGATACGTACACGCGAGCACACACAAACACACAGAGCTATATACATGCCATGCTCATAGCACACACACACACACACACACACACACACACACACACCACACACACACACACACACACACACACACACACACAGCGCGGCCCAATAGCACACCTACACACGCACAAAACAGACACACAGGCACATATAACACCCCCCACCCACACTCCCCCCCATACACACACACTCACACACACACACACACACACACACACACACACACCACACACACACACACACACACACATACACACACACACCCCACCGCGCCACACACACACACACACACACCAACACACACACACACACACACACACACACACACACACACACACACACACACACACACACACACACACACACACACACACACACACACACACACACACACACACACACCTGTGGGACAGGTGAGCAGCTTCTTGAAGTGCTGGATGAGGGGAGACAGCTCCCCGGGGATGTCCTGCAGGGGCTTCTCGTACACGACGGACAGGTGGCTGCAGACGCTGGTCAGCATGGGCACGATGGTGGAGCTGCCTGGCGTCGTGCCCAGGAACCTGACCGCCATCACCGCTCGCCCATCCAGCCATGTCTCCACCTGCCCGTCACACCCTGCCGGTCTCAGCTAATAGGCTTCGTGCGATGGAGAGAAGGAGGGAGAGGAGAGAGAGAGAGAGGAGAGAGAGAGAGAAGAAGAGGAGAGAGAGAGAGAAGGAGACAGAGAGACAGACAGCAACAAAACAGACAAGAGCAGAGAAAAAGACAGAAAGAACAACGAGGACAGAGAGAGAAAGAGAGACAGAGAGACAGAGACAGAAGGACAGAGAAAGAAGAAGAGACAGAGAGAGACAGAGAAGAGAAACACAGAGACAGAGACAGAGCAGAGAACGAGAGCAACGAACACAGAGACAGAGACACAGAGAGACACAGAGACACAAAGGCATACAGACAGAAACAGAGAGAGAGGGGGAGAGAAATGGGGAGGAGAGAGAGAGAGAGGGGGGTGGGGGGGGGGAGACAGGCAGATAGAATCAGAGAAAAGTAGCCTCTCACATACAGGCAGAAACAGAGACAGAGACACAGCTAGAGAGATCGTGAGAGAGACAGGAACAAAGAGAGGCAGACAGGCAGACATAGACACAGACAGACAGAGTGAGGAGAGAGACCATAAGAAAGAGACAACGAGAGAGGGAGAGACAGAGATACAGGTAGAGAAAGTGAGACAGAAATAGCAATCCACACAAATATCTCCAACCACATCCGGATGATAATTATTTGAGCGGACTTTTGTCGCTCACTGAGTGCACCTGTAAGTAATAAAGGTTTTCGCCTAAGAGTGCATATATACGCTGTTTAAATATGGAAGAATTTTTCCAATTCTTCCAAGCACCGGACATGGCTCACCCCATAAAAAATAAGTGGATTAGCTCTCCGTCTAATCTTTGATCGTTTTTCACCGTTTAATTGTTGTTTAAGTGTCGTTTTGTAGCTTGATCAAGGGGACTACCCTGAAAACTCGCATGATGTGTTTTGTTCTAATAAACAGGGTTATTTTAAACCTTTTATGTGTTTGGATCCTATAAAATACATAAACGTCGTACACGCTACGCGCGGGTAGATGTGCGTGCGTGCGTGTGTGGCTGCCTTGCCACGACTGTATTGCAAATTTGTCCCGGTCAATGTCTTACCTGACTGGCTGCCTTGGCCACGACTGTACTGTCAAATTTGTCCCAGTGTAATGTCTTACCTGGCTGGCTGCTTTGGCCACAACTGTACCAGTGTAATGTCTTACCTGGCTGGCTGCTTTGGCCACAACTGTACCAGTGTAATGTCTTACCTGGCTGGCTGCTTTGGCCACAACTGTACCAGTGTATGTCTTACCTGGCTGGCTGCTTTGGCCACACTGTAC
>JABMCL010002481.1:510000-525000 GCA_018857735.1 Alviniconcha marisindica | reverse complement strand
GGAGTCGGAGTTTTTGATTGAACGGCGCGGGAGCAACTGCCTCCAGAGTCGGCACGGATGATGGGGCAACAACAACAACAACAACAGCGACAACAACAACCAAGACAAAATGACTACTATACTGACGCACGTAACCAAACTGACAAATCCAATCCCTATCTCAAGAACCAAATACAGGAAACATTCCTACTTCCCAAAGACAATTTCTGACTGGGGTAGTGGCACGATATCAGCTGCTTCCTTGGAATCCTTCCGGACCTTTTGGCCCTAATGGGATCCCACCTCTTCTGCTTTAACGTCCTGTCTGTCCCCCTGAGCACACCACGCAAAGTGGCAGAGCCTTTATCCTTATAACTGGCCCTTCTTTGGAAGAAGAAGAAGAAGAAGAAGAAGAAGAAGAAGAAGAAGGAGAAGGAGGAGGAGGAAGGAGGAGGAGGAAGAGAGAAGAAGAAGAAGAAGAAGAAGAAGAAGAAGAAGAAGAAGAAGAAGAAGAAGAAGAAGAAGAAGGGAGGAGGAGGAGGAGGAAGGAGGAGGAGGAGGAGGAGGAGAAGAAGAAGAAGGAGAAGAAGAAGAAGAAGAAGAAGAAGAAGAAGAAGAACCAACCAACGTACACACCTTGTTGTTGAAGTTGGTGAGGATGGATGAAAAGAAGAAGAAGAAGAAGAAGAAACCAACGTACACACCTTGTTGTTGAAGTTGGTGAGGATGGAGGAGATGGGCTGGAGGATGTAGACGGGGGGCACGGTGTTCTCGTCCTTCTTGTACCAGTTGTCCAGCAGGGCCACCTCCTCAGGGACGTTCTTGGCGCACTCCCTCAGCAGTTCGAACTCTGACGCCACGATGTGCGTCGGGATGGGACGGTAGCCGTACTTCTGACCCAGGAACACCTGCACACACACACACACACACACACACACACACACACACACACACCACACACACACACACACACACACACACACACACACAGTCAATAGGATAGCTTGAAGAGGTGATATTTCAAAGATGATTTAATTTCAAGGTGGCATCTACGCGCTCAGGACAGCCCATATACCATCCATCCCGTCTTTTAGCCGTTTTCTCCAGTTTTGCCTGTAAAAGGGTTCCAGGTTTAGTATGACTGAAGATGGCACTTGCTTGGACTTGTAGACTTACTACATTCAAGTTGGCATTTGCTTGGATTTGAAGACTTAACTACATACATTCTGCAAGAGCTGACTTCCAGCAAACCCGTCTTCACGAAAGGAGCTAGGACAGGCCATTTAAAATGTAAACATACTACTGTGGTATTGCCTCCCCTCTTCTCCGACCAAAACGAAGAAAATGGATGGCCATAATGATGACGATCTTGACGATGATAATAGTAGTTATTTAAATGATGATGATGACGACGAGAGTAATGATACTACTTTCAATCAGTGACTTTTTTTCAATGTTGTTGTTGTTGTCGTTGTAATATAATTCTATTGTTTTATAACTGGCGTGAATGTGTGGTGGGTGTACTTGGCACCATGAACTATTCCTTGTGCACCAACCTTGAGATTTGGCAATACATTTGCATTCCATTACTACTACTACTACTACTACTACTACTATGACGGTCACTACTATGACGGTGTTGATAATGATAATAGTACAACAACAACAACAACAACTACTACTACTACGATCGCGACCGCGACGTCGACGACGACGACGACGACGACGACGACGACAACGAAGAAGAAGAAGAAGAAGAAGAAAGAGGAGAATACATAGCTGCTAGCTGCTAGCTCAGGAACGTTGGTGAGGCGGAGGAGGGGGCGGGTAGGGGTAGGGGTTGGGGGTGGAGCAGTTTGGAGGAGGGAGAAGGCAAATGAACAGAAAGAGCCCGGCAAACGTTGCGTGTCGCAAGGCGGCCTGCTGGAGGCCTGTGTGACGTTGTGGAACTCAGATAATGGACTCTTCGTGTTCGACACATGTTGGAATACAATGAACCCTACCAGCTCCTGCTTCAGCAAGCAAAGGATGATTGAATGTATAGCAGCGATGTCATAATCATTTGTTTCAATATGGCGAGTTCAGATAGCATTTCACACGCGATGGGTTCGTATTACATGCTGATTCAGAATCGGCCCAAGTGGGGGATGTATGCTTTGAGTCTGTTTTGTAGTTATTCCCTAAGTGTGTATATATATAGCTTGTGCTTGCGTGCGTGTGTGTACGTGCGTGTGTGCGTGCGTGTATGTGTGTGTGTGTGTGTGTGTGTGTGTGTGTGTGTGTGTGTGTGTGTGTGTGTGTGTGTGTGCGCGCGCGTGCGAGCGTGTCGTGTACGTGTTGTGTATGTGTATGTGGATGTGTGTGTGTGTGTGTGTGTGTGTGTGTGTGTGTGTGTGTGTGTGTGTGTGTGTGTGTGTGTGTGTGTGTGTGTGTGTGTGTGTGTGTGTGTGTGCTTTGTGTATGTGTGTGTGTGTGTGTGTGTGTGTGTGGGTGTGTGTGTGTGTGTGTGTGTGTGTGAATGAGTGAGTGTTTGTGCGTGTTCGTGTGTGTGTATGTGTGTGTGTGTTTGTGCAGCGCGCGCGCGAGTGCGTGCGCGTGCCCGCATACTATTTTATATTACATGTTATACTTACAGTCATTATATGGACGGATTAGGGCATGGACAATGGACAGGGAAGAGGGGAGGACTGGAGGGAAACCATGACCAAGAGAAATAACAATTATGCCTAGGCTGTATATCCAAACACCCGTGGCAACGTTACACTTCCCAATTGTTCACAAGTCATTTTACAACATTGCGATAACATTGATTACAGCTCCAGCAGCCAAAAACAAAAACAAAATCTTTAACATGGAATAGGAGGGAAGGGACAGGAGAGGTGGGGTAGTGGAAAGTGTTGTGGCAGGGAGGGGGGACGAGAACCAAAATAGCGGAGCAAAACAACACAAAGAAAAAAGGAAAAGGCCATTTCGCCTGCACCACGGGCAACATCCGGCATAAAGTGTGCGAAAGCTGAGGCCGCTGTTTGCCATCATTACGTCGTTAGTGATTGGGCTGTGCTTGACAACAATCAATGGAGCCGCCATGAAAACCTTTTCCCTCGCCTCACTATGGCAGGAGGGCGGACTTCAAAGCAGCAGATCGCATTTTTTTTTTCTTCTCTGCTTGTGCGTCGGCTCTGCATCCAGCACCCAGCATCATCGCAAAACAACCAGATTATCGTCGTTGTTGTTGTTTTTCTACGAAATGCACTGATGACGGACAGAGAATACCCCTACGAGAAGTTTGGAGTAAAGCAATGGGCTGTTGATGATAAACAGGACATTGTGAGACTAATCAGTTTAAACAGCTGAGCGTAGTGGTACGCTTTGTTCCACGTGTGTGTGTGTGTGTGTGTGTGTGTGTGTGTGTGTGTGTGTGTGTGTGTGTGTGTGTGTGTGTGTGTGTGTGTGTGTGTGTGTGTGTGTGTGTGTGTGTGTGTGTGTGTGTGTGTTGTGTGTGTGTGTGTGTGTGTGTGTGTGTGTGTGTGTGTGTGTGTGTGTGTGTGTCTGTCTGTCTGTCTGTTTCTTTGTGTCTGTATCTTGCGTGTGTACGTGCTTTGTTGTCACACAGTTGGAGTCGCTTTACATACACACACACCAACACACACACACACACACACACACACACACACACACTCTCTCTCTCTCTCTCTCTCAATCAATCAATCAATCAATTCATGAAGGCAGTGGGATTTCGGTAAAAGCTTTGTCGGGACAATCATTTTCGCTGCCGTTGGGTCTTGAACGTCCGCAGGTCTGTAACACACGTGACCTAGATCGGCTTGTCACCACACCAGAATCACTGGACACTGAGTCCACCATCCTGATACCAGCGAGTGCAGGGAAAGGTCACTGGCTGTAACCACCACCAGTGTAGCTCACGAGTCTTCACTGGGTCTTTAACCGCTCCACCACAACGTGCCACCTGCACGTCAGTGCACCGTGAGGTGAATGCAACTCAGTCAGAAACCCCAGATCCTCCGAATGTTATTATTTAACCCCATCCCTCTCGAACCACTTTCTCGCAGAAAGTCTTTTCGAATACTGTAATATAGAGAAAAGACACTAACTGAAACAAAACGAATAATCTCTAGTTTATGCATGTGTAACAAGCACGAAGCTGTTTCTGTGTGTATCATTATTACTTTTTTCTTCTTTCTTTTTCTTTTCTTCTTTCTTTAATGGACAGGATACTGCTGTCTATACTCACAGTACTTCAGATCAGTCGTATTGCTAATTGTCACAGATTCGTCATCACTGTACGTAACTCAACTTGAAGCATAGGGGGGCGGGAAGGTATCTAAATACCTTAATAGTTATCTCCCATCAGAATGGCAGGCAAAAGCGCCGCGATCGCTAACACTTCCTTTATAGTGAACGTTCCACAGTGAGGAGAAAAAGTGTACCAGATTTGCCTGGAGGGCACATTTCCACACTGACAGCGACATGATTATAGCTGGCTGCCATGTTTGAAATTAGCCGTTGCGTCTGCGTGAGATCATAGTGTTCTTTATCCTGCCCTAGCCACTTTTGCATGGCAAACACCGAGAGATCAAGTTTGTTGTTGCCGTTTTACTCTGTAGTTTGTTTTATTATCCATTAATTTCTAAATGTGTCTTCTGAGCTCAGAACCTGTTTAAAAGCCTGGGACAACACAAAACATTGGCAAATGTTCAAGGTAAACCCCTTTTTCAAACAACAGACAGAAACACAAACGATGATAAATGAAAGTTGTATAGCGTTTTAAGTTGATTGGAGCTGGCGTCTCTGCATGGCGTGTGTGTGTGTTGAAGGAGATTAATTGACACCAAGCTAACTGCATTTATCATCTTTTATTTTCTTCACGAACAGGATTTTGTGTTACTTTTTCCTATTAATTTCTTCTTCTTTTTTATATATTCTGTGTGTCGGTGTCTTATTTCAGACTGTTACAGTCAACTTTGTTTCATTTTTTAAGCCTATGCTACTTTACTAAGATGTCACTATTTTCATCGAGCAAAATGTGTGTGTGTGTGTGTGTGTGTGTGTGTGTGTGTGTGTGTGTGTGTGTGTGTGTGTGTGTGTGTGTGTGTGTGTGTGTGTGTGTGTGTGTGTGTGTGTGTGTGTGTGTGTGTGTGTGTGTGTGTTTTGCATGGCTTCCACAGGCATTTGTGTGCAATTTTGGTCACTCTGCTCCAAAGACCAAAGACGAATCTAAGATTGGTCACATCATCCGGCGATATATATTGTCTGAGTCCATAACCTGGCCCCCATCTGTTACTGAGACCACGAAAAGACTCTGCGATTGGTCACATCAGCCTGCCCTTCTGTCGGAATCCTTTTCCTTTGTTACCAAGACCAAAAGACGAATCTGCGATTGGTCACATCAGCTGGTCTGCTGTTATCCCAATCCAGACACCTCCCTCTGTTCCAAAGACCAATCTACGAATCTGTATATGTCGCAATCAAAACCTCTCTCCCTCTGTTACCAATACTATAAGACGTATCTAAGACTTCTCTTAATTGCACGCTGGCCGTGTGTGTGCCAGCGTAGACCTCTCCCTCTGTTACCAAGACGCCAGATCCAATCTACAACGTCTGTACATTAAGCATCTTTAAAACTAATATTTGCGTCAAACTTGCGGCAACTTCCAAAGTATTATGTTCTCGATTCTCGATCAAACCGTAATGGATTCTGTCCCAAAATATATATATATTTTTGTAGTGCATTAAACGCACCGTTTAAACGACGCGCTTTAAGCTTCCGCTAGGAACGAGCATGGTACTCAAACAGTGGCATGAAATCAGTAGACAAAATCGAAGTCATTTTCAGCCAGTGACGAAACAACAAACCTGAAATAGTAGACTGTCCGCGATAGCCTAGCATTTCTCTCTCTCTCTCTCTCTCTCTCTCTCTCTCTCTCTCTCTCTCTCTCTCTCTGTTGCTCTTCTCTCTCTCTCTCTCTCCTCTTTCTTCTCTCTCTCTCTCTCTCTCCTCTCTCTCTCTCTCTCTCTCTCTCTCCCCCCCCCCTCTCCCCTCTGTGTGTGTGTGTGTGTGTGTGTGTGTGTGTGTGTGTGTGTGTGTGTGTGTGTGTGATCACGATGAAACACAATAGCTGACCATTTGCACGCGAGAAGCAATTGCCCTGTCATTTTATCAATTGCTCACTCCATTTAGCAATCCATTTCCCTAACAGCAACAAAGAAATGCATCTGAGCAGGAGGGCGGGTTGGGGTGCGGGTGGGGGTGGGGGTGGGGGTGGGAGGGTGAGAGGGTGCTCAAAGTATTGGTGGTTGGTCACGGGGTTTGAGAGCGATGACGGAATACAGGGAATGAGGACTAACCGATGGTGGACAGGGGGAAGAAGGCACAAGCGATGGTAAAATGCGCTTGGAGAAGGGGTGAAAGGATGGAGCGCGGTAGAAATAATGGTAGAAAAAGCGAAGGGTGCAGGGCGGTAGAAGCAATGGTAAAAAGAGGGAAGGAAGGATGGAGGGCGGTAGAACAATGGTAGAAAGAGGAAAGGATGGAGGGCGGTAGAACAATGGTAGAAAGAAGGAAGGAAGGATGGAGGGCGGTAGAACAATGGAAGAAAGAGGGAAGGATGCAGGGCGGTAGAAACAATGGAAGAAAGAGGGAAGGATGGAGGGCGGTAGAACAATGGTAGAAAGAGGGAAGGATGCAGGGCGGTAGAACAATGGTAGAAAGAGGGAAGGATGCAGGGCGGTAGAAACAATGGTAGAAAGAGGGAAGGATGGAAGGCGGTAGAACAATGGTAGAAAGAGGGAAGGATGGAAGGCGGTAGAACTATGGTAGAAAGAGGGAAGGATGAGGGCGGTAGAAACAATGGTAGAAAGAAGGAAGGATGAGGGCGGTAGAAACAATGGTAGAAAGAAGGAAGGAGGGCGGTAGAAACAACGGTAGAAAGAGGGAAGGAACGAGGGCGGCAGAAACAATGGTAGAAAGAGGGAAGGGGGGAAAAAGCGACAGTGGAAAGAGGCAAGGAGGAAAGCTTAATGAAAAGGGAAGGAGAAAGAATTAGTGACAATGGAAGGAGGGAAGGAGGAAGAATTAGCAACAAGAGAAAGAGGGAAGGAGGAAGAATTAGAAACAATGGAAAGAGGGAAGGAGGAAGAATCAGCGACAATGGAAAGTGGGAAAGAGAAAGAATCAGCGATAATGGAAAGTGGGAAGGAGGAAGAATCAGCGATAATGGAAAGTGGGAAGGAGGAAGAATCAGCGATAATGGAAAGTGGGAAGGAGGAAGAATCAGCGACAACGGAAAGTGGGAAGGAGGAAGAATCAGCGACAATGGAAAGTGGGAAGGAGGAAGAATCAACGACAATGGAAAGTGGGAAGGAGGAGGAAGCGATGGTTGGAAGGAGGGAGGGAGGAAGAATCGAACCGACAGTGGTAATAAGGGAAGGGGGAAGAGGTAACAGTGGAAAGGAGGGAGGGAGGACGAAGCGACAGAGGAAAGTGGGAAGCGGCAAGAAGCGATGATTTTTTAAGAAGGGAAAGAGGGAAGAAAGACGGATAGTGGAAGAAGCGACAGTGAAAGAGGGAAGAAGGAATAAGCGACGTTTGGAAGGAGGGAGGTAGGAAGAAGCGATAGTGAAAAAAGGGATGGAGAGAGAGACAGAGACAGAAACAGACAGACAGACAGACAGACAGAGACTGACAGACAGACAGACAGACAGACAGACAGAGAGCGGAAAGAAGAAAATGATCCTCGTGTCGGAGGCCACGGAACTTAACAAAGTAACTAATCAGATTTTCCAATAGAGATAGACTTAGTCCGCAGCCTTCGCCAAGCGACAGTCAAAAGCAATGAACGAAAGTCCCGCGCCAGCCCTTAGACAATTTATGTTCACAATGTCCCAACATGGCCAATAGTAGTCTATCACAAGGAATGAATTAGGCGAACACAAGCGAGAACTTTGGAAATATGAGATCCGAAGGCATGTATAAATAATGGTCTTATCGATGGCTGGTCTTTCAATTGCACGGTCGAAATCCAGGAGAGCGACAAAACACGCCATTTGGAATCAATATGCTTTGGCTACGGCGTGACTTCAGATCTTTCGTACTTACTAAAAACTAAAAATCCGGATAAGCACAGACTCTCTCTCTCTCTCTCTCTCTCTCTCTCTCTCTCTCTCCCTCCCTCCCTACCTCCCACCCCCAGCAACACACACACACACACACACACACGCACGCACGCACGCACGTACACACGCACGCACGCACGCACACACACACACACACACACACACACACACACACACACACACACACACCACACACACACACACACATACACACACACACGCACGCACGCATGCACACGCACCACGCATACGAATAATAATATAGAAGAGCGAGAGAGATGGCGCGCGTGTGTGTGTGTGTGTGTGTGTGTGTGTGTGTGTGTGTGTGTGTGTGTGTGTGTGTGTGTGTGTGTGTGTGTGTGTGTGTGTGTGTGTGTTGTGGTGAGGAGTGAGAGAGAGAGAGAGAGAGAGAGAGAGAAGAGAGAGAGAGAGAGAGAGAGAGAGAGAGAGAGAGAGAGAGAGAGAGAGAGAGAGAGCAGACAGACAGACAGACAGACAGACAGACAGACAGGCAGACAGACAGGCAGACAGACAGACAGAGACACAGAGACAGAGACAGAGACAGAGAGAGAGAGAAGCAGAGAGACAGTCAGACAGACAGACAGACAGACAGACAGACAGACAGACAGACAGACAGACAGACAGACAGACGGAAACAGAGAGACAGACAGAGACAGAGACAGACACACACAGAGACAGGCAGGCAGGCAGACACAAAGACACAGTCACACACACAGAGACAGCGAGAGACACAGAGACAGACAGACAGGCATAAACAAACACACAGACAGAGCGGTTGTAGGCATAAGCGTTTAATTTTGCATTCCTGTTCTGTTCAATGGCCTTCCTGCAATGTTTTCCGTTCCAGCGGGCCGAATAATGCTGGGAAAGGCTCCTCGGGTTCAGTGGTTTTTCTTCAAAAATTAATACCACGCAATTAGGCTCGTTTGTTCTGTTGTCTAAAACTCCTAATTAGGGCATTGAACTCTGTATGACAACGAAGAGCAGAACAAAAGCTGATTCATGACAATTTCAATACCTTTGCCTTGCACTCCGACCTCTTTCTTGTCATCACTAATGCAGTCTGCTGAACACACAATGGCGGCAGTCAAGGTCGTGTTTCGATATTTTTGATCGTCGACTCTTAACAAACAGGATCGAAAACATAACAGGTTCAAAAGAACGCTGTTTATTAGGACAAAACACAGCATGCGAATTTTCGGGGTAATCCCCGTTTCCAAGCTACAAACCAGCAGTTAAACAATGAAAATGAGATGTAAGATACGTATCTGCTTTTGGTTGAGCTGTTTTGATACGTTGTTTTAATGTCCAGATGTAGGATACTTATCTCCTTTCTTCTTCTTTTTTTTTTTCTTTCCTTTTTTTGACTGCACACCAAAACAACATAAAAATGCTCAACCAAAAGCAAATACATCTAATTTTTTACCATTTAACTGTTAAGTGTTGTTTTGTAGCTTGAAAAGGGGGCTTTTACCCCGAAAATTCGCATGTTGGTGTTTTTTCTTGTTGTTGTCATAGAAAACAGTGTTCTTTTTAACCTTTTAGGCATTTGGATCTTGCTTTAGAACGTTAGCCGCCATTCTTGTTTCATATTATTCTTTCCTAACAAAGAAACAAGAATGGCTGCTAACATTCTAAAACAAGATCCAAGCACACAAAAGGTTCCGAAGAACGCTATTTTTTAGGACAGAAACACAGCCTACAAAACTTCGGGGTAATCCCCTTGATCAAGGTACAAATCGACACTTAAACAACAGTTAAACAACAAGTTTGGATCTTAACAACCACGACCAGAAATCGACGTGTGACAGGGGGAGGGACCAAGTCAGTGCCTATTATATATATATTATATTGCTATCAGTATGACCCATGACGCTTTTTCGCTTTGTTTCCCCGCTACATAAGAATGCGATAAAATCATTTCGGAGAGTTGGGGATCGAGGCGGAGGCTGAGAGACTGACAGCTAGGTGTTGTTGTTGGACGTTTTAATGTTCCATGCCTTCTTCGCCCCAAAGAGCAATGTATTGACTGCAAATTATCAAAAGGGATGCTAGAGTGCCTTAACTCTGAACACTATTTCGATCCTGCTAGACCTACAGGAAAAGTCGATGAACTGGAAATGGTTCTGTCATTTGACGGCCACTATTGACTAACCAAACGAGGGATTTAAAAAAAAAAACATTCCTACTCCCAACAAAGGCCGTTGTGGAAAATATAGCTACAATGCATCACCTTTCTGTCTCTGTCCTCTTTCTCTCTGAGTCTCGCTCTGTCTCTGTTTGTCTGTATGTCTCTGTCTGTCTGTCTCTGTCTCTCTCTCTCTGTTTCTCTGTCTTTGTTTCTCTGTCTCTATTTCGCTTTTTTCTGTCGGTCTGTCTGTCTGCCTCTTCTCTGTCTGTCTCTGTCTGTCTCTGTCTCTCTCTGTCTCTGTCTGTCTGTCTGTCTGTCTCTCTCTCTTTCGCCTCTCCCTTACAGTTCTTTTTAAGATAAGCGTTGGCTGCTTCAGTTTACTTTTCCGATACTAGCCATATGAAGTGATCAGATGTTCTGCAGCTTTATTTGCTGGTTGTATGCTCATAATATGTAACTGAATGATGTATGGCATGTGTTCATCTGGTGCCGTAAACACGTTATGTTTGTGTGAAAATTCTCATGTATAACGTTTCACTCACTTTCTGTCCATAGCAGAAACTTTGGTTAAATCACAAGATTCACCTGCTAGCGATAGGTAATACTGCTCAAAACGCGTTACTGGTTTCTGTCAACAAAAGACAAAGGGAACTGATTCGTTTACCATACTCTTGATATATGTCTGGGATGGACAACAAAAAGTCTTCAGGACCTGACGAAATCAGCAATCAGTTCTTTAAGCCATTTTCGCCATATGTTGTAGGGCCACAAACCTTTTTTTATATTTTTTATTCGTGCCTCGAGAAAAACGTCTTCCTCTTAGAATTACAAAAGGCAATAGTTAGTCATTTACCCAGAACTAGAGATCATACAAATCGGAATGATTATAGACCGATCTCACTACTATCGGTTCTGTCTAAACTTGTGTGTGCTTGCGTGCGTGCTTGCGTGCGTGCGTGCGTGCGTGCGTGCGTGCGTGCGTGCGTGCGTGTGTGTTTGTGTGTGTGGGTGTTTGTGTGTGTGGGTGCGTGCGTGCGTGCGTGCGTGCGTGCGTGCGTGCGTGCGTGCGTGCGTGAGTGAGTGTGTGTGTGTGTTGTGTGTGTGTGTGTGTTGTGTGTGTGTGTGTGTGTGTGTGTGTGTGTGTGTGTGTGTGTGTGTGTGTGTGTGTGTGTGAGTGAGTGAATGATGAGTGAGTGAGTGAGTGAGTGAGTGTGTGTGTGTGTGTGTGTGTGTGTGTGTGTGTGTGTGTGTGTGTGTGTGTGTGTGTGTGTGTGTGTGTGTGTGTGTGTGTGTGAGTGAGTGTCTGTGTGCCGGTGTTTCAGGGTGCGGGTGGGGAGTGAGTGAACACAATATTATTTTTATATATTATTTTTGAGTTTTTATGGATACAGTCTTGTGAAAGTGCGGTGTGCTCACGCTTGTCGATAAGATACCGCGCTATTAAATCATCGCTAGTATCATCAATCTATGATTTGAATCGTTATGCCCCCGGTCCACACCTTTCGCTCTGTTACCAAAGGTTAATAACCAATCTACGATTGGTCACATCGGCTGGATTTATTTCCGAATCAGTACCAGCTCCCTCTGTTCCAAAGACCAAAGACGATTGGTCACATCGGCTGGATTTATTTCCCAACCATGACCAGCTCCCTCTGTTCCAAAGACCAAAGACGACTGGTCACATCGGCTGGATTTATTTCCCAGTCATGACCAGTGAGCCGGTTTGGCCTAGCGGTAAGGCGTTAGGTTGGTAAGCGGAAGGACCTCGGTTCGATACCGCTTCGGCTCTCCTTTCTCTTCAAAAAGTTTGTGGTTTGTGGACACTGTCTTGTGACTTTGTCCGTCACTTCCTACTGAAACATTAAAATGGCTCTCATCGCTGCCCATCTTAATGCAGGAATCATTCTGGTGGTGACAGTGTAGCGATAGGTATATAATCTCCCTCTCTCCCCACCTCCATACCCCCTCCCCCCTTCTCCCCGTCATAATAGGTTTAGGTTTATGGTTTCTGTGGACGTTAAGTACCATGTTTACTTTTAGCTCCCTCTGTTCCAAAGACCAAAGACGATTGGTCACGTTGGCCGCCCGTATGTCTTAGTCAACAACCCGGCCCCCTTCTGTTACCAGGACTATGCGAAGAATCTACGATTGGTCAAATCAGCAGGCCTGTATATCGGAGTCCAGACATCACCCTCTGTACTAACAAAGACCAAAAGACGAATCTGCGATTGGTCAAATCAGCAGGCCTGTACATCGGAGTCCAGACATCCTAAGCAAGACCAAAAGACGAATCTGCGATTGGTCACATCACGCGGCAGGCCCGTTGTTGTCCCATACCAGACCCCCCCCCCCCCCCCCCCCCCCCCACCTCCCGTCCCCCCAGCCCTCCCCAAGAGCGAAAGACGAATCTACATACGTCCCTAACAAAACCTCTCTTCCTCTGTTACCAAGACTGTAACACGTATCTACGATTGCTCATGTAAGCCGGTCTAGTGTGCCGGCGGTGACCCCTACCTCTGTCACGAAGATGCCAGGACCATCTACAGCTTCAGCGCATTAAGCATCTGGAAAACTAATATTTGCATCAAACTTGCTGCAACTTCAAAAACCATCGTGTCATCGATTCTAGTTCAACCCGTAATGGGTTCTGTCCCAAAATATATATATATTTTTGTAGTGCATTAAACGCACCGTTTAAACGACGCGCTTTAAGCTTCCGCTAGGAACGAGCATGGTACTCAAACAGTGGCATGAAATCAGTAGACAAAATCGAAGTCATTTTCAGCCAGTGACGAAACAACATGCCTGTCCGTGATAGCTAGCCTAGCATTTTTTCTTCTCTCTCTCTCTCTGTTTGTGTCTCTGTCTCTGTCTGTCTGTCTGTCTGTCTGTCTCTGTCTCTCTCTGTCTCTCTCTGTCTCTGTCTGTCTGTCTCTCTCTCTCTCTTTCTTGTGTGTGTGTGTGTGTGTGTGTGTGTGTGTGTGTGTGTGTGTGTGTGCGCGCGCGCGCGCGTGTGATCACGATGAAACACAATAGCTGACCATTTGCACGCGAGAAGCAATTGCCCTGTCATTTTATGAATTGTTCACCCCATTTAGCAATCCATTTCCCCCAACAGCAACAACAAGAAAAAATGCATCTGAGCTGAAGGCCGGGGTGGGGGAGGGGTGTGGAGGAACTGCTCGGAGTATTGGTGGTTGGCCATGGGGGCGTAAAAGCATGGACGGAAATACGGTAAAGGGGAATAACCGATGGTGAAAGGGGGAAGAAAGTACAATAATTAAAGGGGGGGGGGGCGGGGGGGAGGGGGGGGGGGAGAAGAGTGGAAGAGGAAGAGGAGAAGCGTGAAAAGAGGGAAGGAGGAAAGCGATGGAGAAAGAGGAGGAGGAAAGCAGGTGGAAAGAGGGAAGGAGGAAGAAGAGAGGGAGGAGAAGATGGGGAAAGAGGGAAGGAGGAAGAAGAGATGGAGGAGAAGCGTGGTGGAAAGGGGAAGAGGAAGAGCGATGGTGGAAAGAGGGAAGGAGAAAGAAGCGATGGGAGGAAGAGCGATGGTGGAAAGGGGAAGGAGAAAGAAGCGAGGAGGAAGAAGCGTGGGAGGAAGAAGCGAGGGGAAAGGGGGAAGGAAGAAGAGAGGGAGGAAGAAGCGAGGTGAAAGAGGGAAGGGGAAGAAGAGATGGGAGAAGAAGGATGTTGGAAAGAGGGAAGAGTAGAAGCGATGGTGGAAAGAAGAGGAAGAGAAAAGAAGCGATGGGAGGAAGAAGGATGGGAGGGGGGTGGAGGAAGAAGCGATGGTGGAAAGAGGGAAGGAGAAAGAGCGAATAGGAGGAAGAAGCGATGGTGAGGGAAGAAGCGATGGATGAGAAAGGGGGTGAGGAGGAAGAAGCGATGGTGGAAGAGGAGGAGGGAAGGAGGAAGAAGCGATGGTGGAAAGAGGGAAGGAGGAAGAAGCGATGGTGGAAAGAGGGAAAGGAGGAAGAAGCGATGGTGGAAAAGAGGGGAAGGGAGGAAGAAGCGATGGTGGAAAGAGGGAAGGAGGAAGAAGAAGGAGAAAGATGGGAGGAAGAAGCGATGGTGGAAAGAGGGAAGGAGGAAGAAGAGATGGGGAGGAAGAAGCGATGGTGGAAAGAGGGAAGAGGAAGGAAGGAAGAAGATGGGAGGAAGAAGCGATGGTGGAAAGAGGGAAGGAGGAAAGAAGCGATGGTGGGAGGGAGGAAGAAGCGATGGGAGGAAGAAGCGATGGTGGAAAGAGGGAAGGAGAAAGAAGCGATAGGAGGAAGAAGGATAGGGAGGAAGAAGCGATGGTGGAAAGGGGGAAGGAGGAAGAAGAGATGGGAGGAAGAAGCGATGGTGGAAAGAGGGAAGGAGGAAGAAGAGATGGGAGGAAGAAGCGATGGTGGTGGAAGAGGAAGAAAGGAGGAAGAAGCGATGGTGGAAAGAGGGAAGGAGAAAGAAGCGATGGGAGGAAGAAGCGATGGTGGAAAGAGGGAAGGAGAAAGAAGCGATAGGAGGAAGAAGCGATGGGAGGAAGAAGCGATGGTGGAAAGGGGGAAGGAGGAAGAAGCGATGGTGGAAAGAGGGAAGGAGGAAGAAGCGATGGTGGAAAGAGGGAAGGAGGAAGAAGCGATGGTGGAAAGGGGAAGTGAGGAAGAAGCGATGGTGGAAAGAGGGAAGGGGGAAGAAGCGATGGTGGAAAGAGGGAAGGAGGAAGAAGAGATGGGAGGAAGAAGCGATGGTGG
>JABMCL010002481.1:502500-505000 GCA_018857735.1 Alviniconcha marisindica | reverse complement strand
GTGGTATGACGGCGAAACCATGGATTATTCGACTGAGGGGGTGGGGGTCGGGGTGGGGGATGGGGGGGGGGGGGTAATTGCAGGATACCTTCAAAACTAAATCAAAAAACAAAATTCATGCAGTTGTGCTCAGGCTAGCGTGTCGCTTTCATTATAGTTTATTCTTTCGAGAGCGATTCCTCCTTTATGCCTGTTTCCTAGCCCTGTCTCTTGCGCAAAAAGCATAACCTTCGATAGGCCGGGTGGCACAGGCTACATCAAAACAAGGGGCGGGTAAAATGCACTGGAGGCTATCATAAACACAGCTAGTCTGCAACAGAAACCCAAACACCTACGTGCGGATTTTTACGTTTTATTTATTATTTGTGACATAAAATGTCTTTCTTTTTGCCGTCGTGATTACACGAAGCCTTACCACCGAGCTGGCAAAATCTTTGATGTTTCAACATACTGGACATACGAATGGCCCTAATGGCTCAGCAATAAGATGTCACATAATTTATTCAAATCTAACATTCAGTAGGCCTATGTCCAGACTGGAACGTTCATCGCGCAATGACTCACTCTCTCTCTCTCTCTCTCTCTCTCTCTCTCTCTCTCTCTCTCTCTCTCTCTCTCTCCAGTTTAGGACTGGTTCTTTCACAGATCCGCCGAATTGGCCTTATGATACTATCCTTATGATACTATACTATACTGTCTGTCTGTCTGTCTGTCTGTCTCTCTTTTATTTATTTTATTGTTTATTTTTACTGATGCTGTATTGGTCTATATCCTTCTGTAATAATGTTTCACTGTGAATGTCTTGGTTATTAGTAGTTCTGTAGCAACGGCAGATATGTGAGTCGGCTTTTGTGCTAATATTTTCACCGTTGAGAACTAAAGTTCAATCAATCAATCAATCAATCAATCAATCAATCAGTCAATCTCTGTCTGTCTGTCTGTCTGTCTGTCTGTCTGTCTGTCTGTCTGTCTGTCTCTCTCTCTCTCTCTCTCTCTCTCTCTCTCTCTCTCTCTCTCTCTCTCTCTCTCTCTCTCTCTCTCTTCTCTCTCTCTGTCTGACCACTGTGTAATGGTCGCTGGAGGCAGGAATCATAATGATCAGATTTGTACAAGTAATATTCTGCGTTAACAACAACAACAACGACAACAACAACAAAACAAACAGCAAACAAACAAACAAGCCATAGCAAAACACAAATTTCAGGAGTTAAAAAGAGAAGGGGAAAAAAAAACTAACAGTAAAAATGAGTAAAACCCTTATATCGTACTACAAATAATGGTGGGGGAGAAAGTCACAAAAATCACGAGAAGATACAACGGAAATCCGTTGGATAATCCTGTCCCCGTCGCCTTTCCAGAGATTAGAATACGGGACCAAGCAACAACAAAACCCCAACAACAGCAACGCGACCCGCCTACGCGGCAGCGCTATTAAAAAATAGCAGTACAACAAAGGCAATTAAGAAAAGATGCTCAGACCATAGAAACAGACAGTAACGTTACGCAGACAGATAAATCGGTACCAAAAGCAGCACAATCATTTTTAATATTGCCGCAGGGTTATCGGAAGACAGGGATTCCCGACGAGAGGATGCCTGGAGATGACACGCTGATCTCGAGGTGGGTAGCGGACAGCGTAATGTTTCATGGCGTGGTTGTTCGACTAGCGAACCATTGTTTCCCGTCAGATGGTGGTTTGAGTGGGACGTTTTACTGAGAACAGGCTGGCAAGCGATGTTGTTGAAGTGTTGCTTTACGTCCACAGAAACCGTAGGTTTATTAGGGAGGGAAGCCCAGGACGTCCACCTCGATTTTCACACAGCTCCTGAGCTCTAGCAAGCGATGATGATGATGATGAAGTGATGCTTAATGTCCTCAGATGTCAGTTGACATATTAGGGACAAGTTGTGACCAATGCCGAAGCACGGTTCAATAAATCTTTACGTCCACGGAAACCAGAAGGCTCGTTAGGACGGACAGCTCAGGACGGCCACCTCGACTCTCACACAGCTCCTGAACTATGAAAGTGGCAGGCGATCGGGTTTGCACGGCTTTTAACTACTTCAGAGTAGAGGTGCCGTTGTTCTGCTAGGATGTTTTCGTTTGAATCACTGATAGGAGCTCGTGAGACGCGACGTTGGATTCAGTGTGAGAGTGGCGAGGCTCAGCTTGTTCTTTGAGCATTTTTGTTGCCTTCCACGCAAACCTGAAGTTCCAGGCTATGCTGATTATGCCTCTATGAACTTCTTCACATGTTGCTGTCCGTCCACTGAAACTATCAGGCTTATATGGGACAGGGAGTCAAGGACGGACACCCCGACTTTCACACAGCTCCTGAGCTCTGCTCTGTGAACAGGGCTTTTCGTGATCTTTACAAAGTGCTTGTCGTGGAAAGCCGATCTCTGTTTGGAACGTTACTGTATTGTCAGTGTACAGAACACCAATGCGATCACAAACTCATATTAGTGCAATGTTAGTCTGTAAAGTGTTAAGCCTGAAA